>CAEFZX010014696.1:0-25624 GCA_903066825.1 Alfaro cultratus | reverse complement strand
GTCCGTGTTCGTTAAGGTCTCCGTGTTATTTGGTTTTATTAGTTTTGCATGCTTGTTGTGAAGCAGGACGGTGTTTAGAGCGGTGTGTTCAGGAGGATCAGCTGCTCGGCTGTCTGCCTCTGCTCTCTCGTTCCCATAAACTTATAAACTCTCTTTCAGGCTGAATACAGAAGTGATTCCATGGAAATAACACAGGAGGCTCCTTTACCTAGAAGCTGATCTGGAGTGAAGCGAAGGCTGCAAACTTTGCTGTGCGGCGTTAGCTTTAACTGGTAGCGACAAGCCACCGTCTAATTAATTCAGGATCATTTGGAAATCCATGAAAGCGTAAAAGCCCTTTATATTAGGAAGACAACAAAGTGCATAGTATGAAAGCGGAAACAAGTGAGCCGCATTTGCACATGCGGTTGTGACGTCAGCGCTGTAGGTGCAAAGAGCCCACTGGCTCTCACCTCATTCCTATTTAACTTACAAAGCAATATGAGTACATTACAACTGTTACTTGATTATAACTTTTGACTACTCTACCACCTCTGTGTAATACTAAGACAATAAGAGATATTTACTATAATTCTCACTGCCGATGGCAAAATTAGCTTAGCTAGACAGTTTCAAAAGGAAAATTGATATCTCAATCGAATTGTGCCCCTAAAAATCTCAATCGAATTGCTAGACTCTGAAAGACTTTCATCACTACTTGTTAGTTTTGTTTTATTTCAAGTGTACTAAGATAGCTGAGGTAGAAACTAGACTAAACATACTTGGTAAGAATTGTTGTTTTCGCAGTGAAACGATACGCTGGCAGAAACTTGTGCATTTAACAACGTGATTTCTCTTTGTTATTGCGGTGATGACTATCGTCTGCTATACTTCATTTTTACCCTGCTTTGATTTCTAACTTTGTAAAAATGTCTTAAAAGTTGCATTCAACACATAAAGCGCTACGTGTTTCATTAAGCTTTCAATTTCGACATCCAGCGCCGCTTTCAGGCTTTTCACATCACACCTGCGGTTCTGTGAGTGCCAACAAAAACCAGCCTTAAATCTCTGTATGAAACGGTTCGAACCTGCTTGCACAACAAACCCGGAGTCTGTGCAGGTGGTGAGGTCACCGCACTGCTAAAGAATCATGAAGACATTTCTCTAATGCGCCACAACTGGAGGGAGTTAGAAGACGCGGTGAAAACAAGAAAGACGTACAAAACAGGGCATGAAGCGAGGGCTCTAAATCACATAAAAATGGCAGCCAGGTTTATGATAACATGCTGAAACAGGCACAGATCATGGAGTACTGTATGAAAGTTTAAATCCACCACTAATTTCTTTATACTACGTTTCCTGACTTTAAAGTGGTTTTGATCACCAGTCACCCAGACTTTCTGCAGATCTTTCTAAGTTTCCTTCAGATATCTGGCTGCTTTTACACTGATTTAATGTCGTTTAACTGATCATGAGAAGACTTTGTGCAGTGCTGAAAGAAAATTGTAGGACAAAAGAAGAGTTTCAAAGCCTTACAAAATTATTTATGAGGTAAAATGAGTGAAAAAAAGAAACGGAAAGCTGGGAGAGCTCTTGATCAAAACCAGTTGAAAAGATTACTAGAAAGTCTGGTTCTTTTGGAGCAACATATAATGAATTGAGGCTATTTTTTTTTTTCTAAATGACACCTGAAATTGGGTTGCAGGGTTAATGGGTCCGGGAGGGTTTGGGTTCACCCTGCGTTTCTCAAGCAACAGCCTCCAGTTTGTTACCTGGATCTGCCAAGTGGAGATTCAGTGCAGAAAACCACCAGAATTAGGCACCAAGACGACATCCTTAACTCCTTTAGATGTGGGGACACCAGCTGTGTTTCCACTACAAATGTTTGCGAATCATTGTCTACATTCTGCTAATGTCGAAACAACACTAATTAGGATTTGCAGCGTTTCCATTAAATAAGAAATGAAATTAAAATCACAAGTGAGTAAGCTTGTTCAAGCGATAAGTTATTAAAAATCAAAGAATGTAACCAGTTACATGGCACTAGAAATAATCAACTATTAGCCAATCAGAGGAGATTCTGCGTCTTATTCACCTGTAGGAGCGTCAAGCCCCGCCTACATGGGAGCGGCTACACATGCAGCGTTTTGGGGAAGTTGTAGTTGGCCATTTTACATAAGCGCTATGGATTCAACACGTTCAATTGTCTCAACATTTTATGAACTGTGTGCGCTCTGGTGGAGCCAGCTGCACATTGTCAGGAAAAACACACCACAAAGAAGGCGACAGGAAATAGTCTTCTTTGTGGTTTGTAGTTTGTTTTTGTCCATGTTTTACCAGCAGGAACATCCGACAGTTCTCTAAAATACATCTTTCGATACGGCTGAAACACCACCTCACACAGCTCAAAGTCTTTTAATCAAAAAATTTGACTTTTTTTTTTTTAAATTGACGTGTTCCCATGTCAAATGAAGGGTTTGATTGGTGTCACCTCCCCAAGATGTTTTAGGTTGAGATGAAAAGAGAAAGTTTTACCTGTTTTTATTAGTAATTTAATTTTAAATGGCATCATCTCTGATGGCTTCATCGTCTATCCATCTCCAGTTCTAACCTACTAAACTCGTGAGCATCGAGCTCAGATACTTGAACTTCTCAGCTTGAGACGGCGCTGAAGATCCAGCACCTTCTTTCTGCTTGAAGACGCCAATAGAACCACATCATCTGCACAAAAGACACCATTAGCTTTCCAAACTAAACACCTTCCTCTCCATGTCTACATCTTAACATAGTTTTCCTGAACACACAACTGAGTCCAATCCACACTGGGACCAGGCTCGACTTTGTGACTTGTCCAGAACCTCAATGACCTGTCTAGCAACTCTGTTGCGCTTCATTTCCACTGAGCGGTACCGCATGGTTCACTGTGGTCCAGCGTTTCCATCTCCATCTGGACTCTCACTGGGCAGGCAGGGTCAAATCCAAACACCTAACAGGCGTCGACATGCTGTGAACGTCACACACTTTTTTAGTCTGCATCAGAGTTTGATTATGGATTCACATCTTTCCAAACAAATTGGACTTTCTAGGCAAACGGATTAGAGTTTGATTAAATCGGACTGAACAGAGCTGGTGGGAATAGTCTCTCATTGTTTACCATGGAAATACAGTGATGCATTCTGGGTGCAGAGTGAACGTCATTTGCTGCACCGCATCATAGGGAGAACTTGAGGAGAGGAAAATGGAACTGCTGTGCAAACTTCAAAATAAAAGCATGAATATAAACAAATTCTCAACCAAAACATCAACACAGATGTTGAACTTTATTCAACTGGAAGCTTACTTGACAGCAAAAGAAATTAGAGCTTTGGGATTTATCTGGAAAATTTCATTTAAGGACGGAAACATTTGGTGCACTAAATGTTTCTAAAGTTAGCTGCCGCGCTAAACAAAAAATTAGCTCAGTTATTAGCAGAAAAGCCGGGGAGTGTGGCCACCAGTGCAACAGACTGCATGACGCGCCCTAACCGTAACGTACTGCTGTTCTATGGAACTACAATGGAGCCCAGAGTGATCCCTCTACTGCTAAAACACAACACATCTTTTATGGTCCTGAACATTGAGAAAGTCGTTCAATAAATTAATCTGTTGAGGCAAAACTCTGAATATAGGAGAAGAGTGGAGCTAAAGGCAGATCATTACCTGTAAAATATCCCAACACAAACAAAAACATAAATTTATGTTATTTTCTGTTTTAAACACAGCTACAGTAAAACCGGCTCACTAAGTTTTGCCGTTTGTTTAAACCAAAACAAATCATTCAAACTGAGAGGTTTTATCTCCTATAAACAGTAAACACGGTTCAGCAGTACTTTTGTTAAAAGTATACCAGATTATAGTGGGACACTGACCAGCATATATTGATGATTTAGATGATGGCACTCGACAAAATGTAATGTTTGTTACTGGTTTCTCAAACGGCGACTATGATGTTTTTATGACTTTGTGTGTTTTGAACCTCCCTGTTGCTGAAATGTGTTGTTCAAATAAACTTGACTTATATTCCAACTTTAAATCAATCTCCATATTGAACAACTGAGAGATCCTAAAGGTGGAAACTGCAAACTTTATCGGTAGGTTTGTGCGTAAGTGTGAAAAAACTTTGTGTTTACCTGCTTTTTGTAATTTTAATCAAAGATGATTGACTTACGACAATCCATTGCGGACCAGAGAAACATTTTCTTTTGGTCTTATTTATGGATTATTGCCATCAGTTCAGTGTGAAACACAAAACAGCTGCAGCAGGATCATGGATGTTCTGCAAAACATTAGTTTTTTTTATTTCCATAACATACAGTTACAGAAGCGGGATCAAAGTTTTTGAAGTGTCTTGTCAGCTCTTTAGTAGCGTCGCTTATAGCTCACTATGCTACCCAGAATCAATACAATATTTTTCTCCCAATAAATAATGTAGGACTGAAAAAGGTCCATTGCGCACATCGACAGTTGGCTGCAATTAGGGGGCGGCGGCAGGAGTAACTGATGACAGTCCCTCCCTCCCTCCGGCGAACACCAGATCAGCAGAAAATGAAGACGCAGAGACCACTTTGTCACTGGCTGGGCTTGGACCTGGAAATGACTCCTAATGGAAAAAGGCTCCCCGAGCCGCCGCTGCATCTGCTGCTCCAAGCACTTTCTCCGGGCCAATGGGCCAGCCTCGACCGGCTTCCAGCTCAGTTTATCTAAGCCTTTAAGATCCTCTGGGCAGCCGGCAGAAACCCGTGAGCTGAGGTCAGGCGGCGGCGGGGAGGACGAGTGTCTCCATTTTCAGAGAATTGTGACAGAAAATGCTACGGCAAAGTGTTGAGCTAAGAAGTAAATGGTTATAGTTTAAAAGATAAAGAATAAAGAAAAAACAATCCATTCTCTACTATAAACACATTGCAGCATGATGTCACGTGCAAACTCTCAGCTCCCTGCTGGAGGGCAAAAAGCTGCTCGCTGACTACCACTACCTTTGGTTTTAGCTGTTAACTTGTCAACATAAGTAAAATCTTAAATGTACGCATGATATACAAAAGAAAACGGGGCGCAGTGCTTTGCTACGAAATGGCAAAACTTCGACATCTAGATAACAAGGTCAGGAAAAGATTTTAATTAGAAAGAAATAGCAAGGGAGAGGGAACTAGGTTAGTTGTGCTAGCTCGACTTTGACAACCGTAACGTAGATGTGGAATTCAGTGTGTTTCGGGTTCAGAAACAAAAAAAAGCTGTTGCTCGCTATGGCAACAAGTCTGTGTGTAGCGTAGCCGGCACAAAGCGAGAAAAGAAGAATTCAAGTGGTCTTGAGTTCTTCTTCCAACGGTTTTTCTGCGTTACTTTCCACTTTGCTGTGGCGCACTGAGCTAATTTAATAATACCTGCGTCTCCATGTTTCATTTAGTTAACAGAGTTGTTCCACTGTGACGGTAAAAGAAGCGTCTTTTTGCCCTCCAGCGTTGTGGACATGCGCAAAATCTGCAGATGTAAACAATAACATGCAAGGTGTCCAAACGTCTGGTTGGTTGGATTATAACAGGGGTGTCCAAACCTTTTGTCACGTGGCCCAAAACCATCAGGTCAAAATTACTCCAGGGTCACGAAGATAAAAAGAACTAAAATCAAATAAATTAGTGTGATTATTTTTTGCTGTAGAATCTAATGTTATTTTCAGCAGATTGTGTAAGAAAAACTCTGGAAAAAGAAACAAAAAGTTACATGAGTCTAAAGAAAAAACAATCCATTATCTACAGTAGTTTTGACAGGTTGGATTAAAACTATCATTTAGTGACATTGTTTTACACAAAACCTAAAAGTCAACAAAAGCATTCATCTGTTTATTTACAGCATCATAGTGATGATACACATGGAATTTATTTAGGGCCAAAATTCAATAAATATATTAAACGTTTCATTAAATAATGCACAATAACATTAAAAATATGTCTAACATGAGCCAGACTTTAGAAAGAGCTTAGCACAGGATGGCAATTTATTTATGGTTTTGGGGGGACTAAGGTTGTTTAAGATGACAACCTTAAACAGGTTGTTAAACCCCATTAAACGGCCTCTAAGGTTGTTTATTGTTGTCATAGCAACTGCCTACCAAAATGGCTGTCAGCTACAAAGTTCCAGGAAGTGTGACGTCACATGAGAACCACATATTTATCCATTGTACGTTTATATTTAGCAGACAACTTATCAATAACTCATAATACTTTTTTGCTAATATGAAGTATTATTGTTATGTGTCTTTAACTGTGATGCATCATATATATATTTTTTATAAACAGGAGCCATATTTCCTCCGCCTCACGTTGTTCTAAACTATATTTCTCTCCAACGATCCTCTCTGCTCTTGAATTGCTTCTGGATATAATGTGGGGAGATAAAAATAAACACCAAAGCAGTGAAATCTTACATGCAGCACTTCGGCGCGCTCCGTTGGGGACCGGCTCGCTCCGAGGGGGGTCTCTGTGTCACCGCGCTCCCGCCTGCAGGTGTCTTAAACTGATGGAGAGGGCTTTGGGCAACATTTATATCTCAAATCCACTTTATCGACCTCAGCGCTGTCAGAGCAGAGCAAGCAGCGCTGAGGGGCTGCAGGAGGACGAGCGACTCCAGCACACACACGGACACACACTCTGCGGTGTCTCTTTAGAGCGTGGAACCTCTTTATGGTGATTGTTTTATCAGCGTTCCTGTCCGTCCCCCGGGAGGCCGCGGCCCGAGGAGGATGACCCTCATTTTCTGAAAGCAAAGTGTTCAGTATTGATCAGGAGGAATGAGCAGCGCCTGACACGGGTTAATTTACTGGACCTGGAAAGGTTCATTGTTTCCTGTCATTCCTGAACTCATCACGCTGACCTTTACTGCACACACACACACACGCACACACACGTAGATACTGGTTGAGTGACTCCCCTGCTCACTGACTGACCACACAGGAAAAAAACACCCATAAGACTGACATGTTGACAGGTAAAGACAAAGAACAACCACACCTGGCGGAGAAAAGATGCTGCATTGTTTTCCAGGAAGCAGTTTTACTACAGAGAACAAACACAACGCCGACTTCAGGCAGGAGACGCCGGTTTTAGAAAACACAGCTCCAAAAATACTCATACTGGTCTAAACACAAACAGCAGGTGGAAAAGTGTTGCCACCTTCCTGATTTTAATGTTTTGTTTGATATTTTATTTTTGGATGTTTGTCTCACTTTTATATGATGGCGTACTGGAGAGATAGAAAAAAGAGGAGTAAATTTCTGCTTAATAGCAAATTTAAGATTAATGTCAAAATTTAAGAGATTTTGTTCTTTTTCTTGGCAAATTTACAACTTTTCAAACTCAGAAAAGTTGAAAACTCAGACATTTTCTAGATCTTTCTGGAAAATGTCTTGAGTTTTTTTGGCAGAAATTTTCTCCTTTTTTGTTTATATATATATAGATAGATAGATATATATATATATATCTATCTATCTATATATATATGCCTCAGTGGGCGGCCATGTATGTCCCGTTGCATCAGGTGTAAAAGTAACACCACGTTTCAGAAAAAGAGCATCATAGCAACAGTAAAGCATGGTGGTGGTAGAGTGATGGTCTGGGCTGTATTGCTGCTACAGGAACTGGAAACCTTGCTGTCATAAATGGAACCATGAATTCTGCTGAAGGAGAACGGCCAGACACCAGTGGTCTAGTCAAAGTCCTGACCTGGATTCACTGAGGAAAAGGCTCACTGTAATTTAGGGTCCAAAGCAGGTTTGGATTTTTTTCCCTCAATAATAATAAACTTAATTTAAAGGCTGGATTTTGTGTCCAATTTTGAAATTGTTTTGATGTTCTGAAACACAGAAGTGAGACAAAAATGCCAAAAATATAAAATGAGAAGAATAACGAATAAATTCCTTAAACATTCTGCTAAATGTCATTTTTCAGCTCTTCAATCAGACCTGAAAATAGCTGAATATTTTAACTTCTTTAAGGTGAAACCCAATCAATAGTAAATTCATAGCCTGCGCTCCGAGCATTGAGAAAGGTACAGGTCAAAGGTGAATGTCTGTGGGTGAAAAGGCCAGTTTCGTTACATCAAAAGGTCAAAGCCTTAATGTGAGGCTCAATTGCCTAACAGTGACACCACAGAGGTCAGGTCCAAACCTCTTCGCATCAATCCACAGGAAACTCAACAATACCAACCAAAGAGGTGAAAAACTCAATCATAAAAAGATTTTGGTTCATAAAATGTTTAGTTTAGTTTAGTTTTTACTTCATGCAAAGTATTTTACATTTCGCATCATTACTACCACAAACGTCACTGTACTTTGTTGGGATTCTGAAGCGCTACGAAGATCCTCGTATTGCTAACTATGCGACTTCTACGTGCAAATTATTGTATTTTTTTCTGCCATATCAAATTAAAGATGGTCAAAGGTTTTCCGATTTTTTAACAATTCCTTCCACTCTGTGTTGGTGGTTCTTGATAAGAGCAAAAAGGCTTTTTCACCAGGGCGCTTCTGTTTTAGGGGCGTTCAAAGAGTAATTTCTTCAGCATCTGTTGAATACAGATGCTGAAGATCGTATCTGATTTATGATTCTAATTTGGTGTTTAATTGTAGGGTTTTTCACTATTTATTATTTGGACTACATTTCATTGTAACTGAATGTTGTTTACTTTAAACACGCTTGTTTTAAGTAAATTATTCCCTAATATTGATGAGAGTATTAGTTCCACTGGAAGAGTATTTCTCCTACATGTGAAAAACATTTTGTTGTAAATTAAATAATCTGGAAGTTGAACTAGAACTTTTTCATCAATATTAGGGAATGACTGACTTAAAACAAGTTTGTATATCTTGCTGTAAAATTACTTGTAATTTAGTTTTGTCTTATTTAAAGTGTCCCAAGATTTTTTGCCAAAAGAAACTAGACCAAAAATACTTGACAAGTTCCTCTTGGGTTGCTAGGTGAGGGGCGGAACTCTGCTGGGGTTGCTTGGTAACGGGCTGGGCTTCACTGGGGTTGCTAGGTAACGGGCAGTAATTGCTGATTTGCAATGTTACATTCCAGAAAGTTTTTGAAACTGCTTATTTTCCAGACACCAAGTCATTAACTTATTGCCAAAAAACTGTCTTGGTATATTTTTTTTTAAACATTTTTCTAAAAACATTTTGCAGGTTTTTGGAAAAACAAAAACCTGTAAAACGTAATTTTTGTGTAATAGGTCCCTTTTAAGTCAGAAGCAGCAAAACTATGTTGATGAATTTGCAGAAACACAAGAAAGTGTTCCTGACTTTCTCTTCGTTCAGACTCATTTAGGCTCATTCGTGTATTTATTCTGTGCAGGATTCGCGCAGCTCGGATTGGAGATTTGGAGGTAATAAATCCGTGAGGTGTCATCTCTCTTCCCTCCCCTTTTCTTTTTTTCTTCTTCCTGGCATCCGCGAGAGCTACGCCACTTCTGATTAGTGCCGCCGTTCCCTCCCAGAAAGCCAGCAGACAGGAACAAACTGATTACTGCCCATCTTCAGGGGATTGGAGACACCTAACAGGAGGATTACATTAACATATTAACGGACTCCCCTCACCTGCAGCCCCCTTAATATCAGCCACATGCTCCTTTTGGTTTTTTATTTATTTTTTGTGGTGGAGGTGGAGGGGAGCAGATGCATTTCATCTTCAGTCAGAGAGCAAATAAATGAAGAAAGATTCTGATTCCCTCCTTTCCCAGGATGCACAGATCCGTCACTAGTGATAGGTGAAGAGGAGAGCAGCGCCTTTGAAGTTTTTCTACATAAAAAAAATCGCAAATAAGCGCAAACACATCCTTTCAGCTACTCACATGAAATTAGGACCTACTGGAGACGGGGGTAGGAAGCTGGCCTCCGCAGCCACAGCTAATCACTCAGACGGCGGCGTGGGCTCCGCCGGGAATATCCGAATTAGGGATGTGAAAAAGAGGAAGGGGTGCTTTAATCTGCCTCAGCTACTTTTACAAAGTCTTCACAATGTTCAGCTGAAACTAAACAACAAACAAAAGACGAGAAAAGGGGAAAAAGTTTTCAGGAATCAACACAAAGATGGCAGAAATGTGGATAAAGTTGACTCCAACAGTGAAGTTTTTAATGGGTAAAAATGGATGGTCAGAGCTTATAAGATTTATAAGTATAAACTAGTTACTTGCTGTATCTGTCATTAATTAAATGCATTTTAACACCTATCGACAAAATAAGCAACATTCTCAACTTAAAAACCCCTTTTTGCTGTTAAATTCTTGAATAAAAAGACATATCAACTCAGCAACAAAGATATTTGTTGTTTTTAATCATTTCAGTTGTTCAACCATCAAATTAGAGCAAAATGTTTTCTACCCTTTCAGATTTCCAGTGTTTCTCTTTTAAAAAAATCCTTTGGAGATGTTGACTGTGGACACTGGCATTAGCATTGGGAATGTTTCTTTAGCACTGAGACGCTACTTTAGGCTTGGACAGCTTTGCTAATAGGCTAACTCCTTTAGCATAAATTTAACATAATCGTCTTTTCCAGCGTCCCATCAGACTGGCAGAAATTAACCCCCAGTTGGCCGAGAAAAGCATCTTTACCCGAAACGTGTGAAGAATAAAATGTGGTTAAAATATTTAAAATGTTAAGATCTATGTGATTAATTAATCAAAACTAATGCATTAAAGTCCTTGGCATATTTTTAAAGGGGACTTATTAAGAAAAATTCATATTTTGCATTTTTTCATGCTTCCATTTGTGTCTGAACCATTTCTAAAAACAGATGAAGCGCTTAAAAAAAAACTATATGGCCGTGTTTTGGCAGTAAGTTGATAATTTTTTGGTGTCTAGAAAACAAGCTGTTTCAAAACTTCCCTACTTTAGACAAATTCAGAATGAAAAACTTGTTTTAACGTGTTAAAATCAAATTAATTTATTGAATTTAATGCGTTAAAGTTCCATAGTGTTTGAGTCCCACACGTTATTATTTATTTGTACTGCTTTAGACAAATTTAGCAAAGAAAAAAAAAAACGAACAAAAACAAGATTCAGAAGAAAAGAGATTTAAAAATTAATGCTGGGGAGGATTCGCCTTCACTTTCCTACAGCTTGTAAGAAGAGCGGGACTTACGAGGAGTCCAGCAGACAAATTGCTTTTAACAATAAAGAGATGGTGGAGAGGCGAAAGAAAGAAAAAAAACAAGCCGTGAATATTTAATAGGAACCGGAGTCTCTTCACAAACAAATCAATAAGGAGATGGTAAACATGCGGCATCTCGAAGTGTGGCGTGGAGCCGGGCGCGGAGAGGACAGGTGTCAGCAGGCCTCGCCACAGACTTTAGGTGCTTCCTGACATTTCTGAAGGTTAAAAGATTGTAACTGTCTATCCCTGTCAATCACCTGCTCAAAGGTCACAGCCAGCCTACTTTTCATTAATTATACCCTCACACGTCTTCCAAATGCAACCAACACGCGGACACACGCGGACGCCTGGACTGTAAAGCCTCGTTTATGGCCGTGACTTGTTGTCCCTTTACAGAGTCGTAATGAGATCCATAAGTCCACACACTGAGGAGGAAAAAAGGATACAGCAGTTATTCTTTTATGCTTTTATTGATTTTATTTTAGCCGTTTAGGGGCCTCTTTTGAAGAATTTTATTTGAGACATCAGTCACAAATAAATAGAGAACACTATCAGCAAAACAAACTACTATTACAAACCACCATGTATAAATATGTTAACCTTGGTTAGAAATAAGATGGTATTCTGGTATTAAATGTGAAAATATCTAAAACTGTGTCGAAGTATCAGCCTGAACACCAGGAAGCTTTCTGATGGCGCTGATTGTCTCAACAGATATGCAAAACAAGGGAATAAGCACAACATGACAAAATGATAACTTCTACACATTTTCACATGTTACGTTCTTTATAAAGTAACACCAGCTGCCATTAACCATAAAATTATGCAAATTGAACTTAAAAAATAATTGTGCTTAATAGAAACACAGCAATTTTGAAAACTCATGATTTTTGATAAAAGGTTTTTGCGCAAGGATGAGTTGGTTTTCCAGGTATATAAAATAGATGTATTTCACAAAACTGGAGTGGAAACCATTTTTTCGCGTCATACAAGTCACATAATCATCAGTTGGATGTTACTACTGGCAGAAACGACAAAGAAGACGACATGAAGTAGTAGTAAGACGTTTGTTTTTGTTTTTTCGTACAGTGTGCATCTCATAGCATCACACAGTTCATAAAAATGTGTCATTTGAACATGTTGAATCCATTGCTCTTCTGTAAAATGTCCGACTACAATTTCCCCAGAACGCTGCTCAACATGCTTTTCATGACTTGAATCTTGTTTAATCGGTTAAATATACAGCTCTGTAAAATCTCTATTTATGCATTGCATGAATGATCTGTCTAAAATATACATTAATATCAAACATTATTGCTCAAAGTCGTTAACAGCAACAACAGCATTAAGTTAGGTGACATCATTCTCCTTTGTGCTGGAGCGCTCAGGTAAATGTATTTTTGAGGCTATAAATGCAAAGAATTGTTTGAAATATCCAACAGTAGGAAACGCAACTGAAGGTAGTTTTCAGTAACTTAACAAGCAGCTGTCGGCTGATTTTCCTTTAGCATCCACAGAGGACGTTTTCACAGCGTGTCTGGAGTACAAACACATCACATATACACTTAAAGCCTATCAATGCTCCTCCATTCTGCTGCAGAGAGGAGTTTTACGCAGCATAAACAGATTCATGTGAACTGCGCTCTGCTTTCATGCCCTGCAGGCAGAGGAGGAGTGTCAAACGGTCTCCGATGTGTACGCTGAAACTTCACTTCACGGTGACAGAATAAAACAAAACAGCTCCTCCTGACAACAACTCGCCATCAAAGCAGCAGCAAGAACCGATTCAGAGCAACAGACAGAGAAGCTACGGAGTTCTGAACCTGCCAAATTTATTTGGCGTCTTAATTTCTTTTCTATGTATAGATTTACATTGCTGTGGATTTATGAGAAATTTATACAACCAAATGTGTCAATGAAATAAATTCTATATCAATGATTGTTGAACTGAAACTTTATAATCGAAAGAGATATTTCTATCCTCTGTCCAGCTTAATAAAAGTAGTTTAGAGCCAAAATGTAAAAAATCCAGCTTTTGTTGAATACCTATTATGAAGAATATGTGGTTATTTTTAAAGAACCACCATTTTATTTGTAGTTCTGCATGTTAAAATGAAGAAAAATAACTTTTTCAAAACAGGATTGCACATTTCCCTCTATAGGTTGTTAACATTTGTGGGAAATAGTGTAAAATAAAGTACACTGCTATCAATCTAATGACAAGATATTACTTGTACCTTTAGTGTTGTTTTGTTGTGCAATTGTTGCATCTGAGTGAAAAACAGTCTGCATACATATAAATGCGCTGGCCCTCCTTCGTCTTGGTTCAATGGAAGTGAACTCTGGTGTGCTTCAAATGCAGATGTGAACGCAGGGCATTGTGGGTAAATATAACCAAAACAAAAGCGCTAGGCTAGTGCTAGTGAGAGAAATGACTTGTAGTCTTTAGCCGAAGAAAAATCCAACAACTGCTAAAATCTGACGGCATTCCATTTTTATTAACATTTCCTGAAGAAAAAAGTTGCGCTCAGTGTCTTCTTCAGAGATTTTTGTGTCATTTCCTACAGTAACTCTTGGCACAGCGCCCCCTCAGGTGAGGAGAGAAACAAGTTTTTCAATTAGTTTGGATCGTTTGACTCAGTGAAAGAAAGAATTGCAGTAGCTGAAAATGAAACAAATGTTCCAACTTTGGTCCCCAATCAAACCAAGTCTACCGGAGTACAAGGTGTGAAAACAGCCGTACATAAGTAACTTTAATCTGATTACTGGACTGGAAATAGTAACGTGTTAGATGACTTGTTACTAAAAAAATAGGTTGGATTAGAGTTGCACTGTACTAACATCACTGGTTATTGGTTTTCTACCCAATCTGATGTACCCAAAAACATGCCATACTTACTGGATATCTTGTGGACTTTGAAGGTATTTTTTATTGTTTTTTGCAGGTGGGTCTCACCAGCAGGTTGTCCATTTTCTCCGCCGGTCACCTTTAACCCCTTCCGGAGTACTAAATGTTTTTCTTGTCTTTTGAACTAACTCCTTTTAGCTCACAGGGCATGCAAGGAAGAAAATGGCAGATAACCTGAAGTGAACAATGTGTGTGCACTCAGAGCAGGACGCTCCGCTGCCTGTGACCAGGCCCTAAAGTGGGCAGCGGACTCTTTGAGCCATGAAATAATAATAACATCCCACTTCCGCCTCCCTGAGATGGGGAGGAAAGCCTCTATTGTCACCATCCACTGGAGAGATGCCAGTATCCCCGAGACTTTAATGGGAAAGACAATAGGCCTGGCCTAAAAAGGCTCCAAATTAAATTTTAATCAGAGACTTCAGTCTGTCCCTGAATGCGACGATGTGTGCGCCCATCTCTACCCGGCTTGTTTCATCCTTCCCTGTACCTGGGGGGAACTATTTCACCGTCTCCCAGGTGTGTCGCCATCCATCCTCTTTTAGCCACCCAGCCTCCAGAAGGAAAGAAGACGTTAACGGCAAATTGGATTAACACCACGGTCTCTGGTTGGGGCACTTAACAAACACAGACGCACTTAAGGGAGGCCGCAGGATGATTTGTGACTGGACAAACGAGCGGAGAGATGGAGCCTCCGTGACCACACTGCTGGTGTAATGTGTCCTCTACCGGAAGAGCAATCAGCTCGGCCTACTGGAAACGGAACAACCGCCCAACTTAAATTAGACTCACAACTTCTGTCTGTGGTAAAAATGTTTTGTTATGAAATGAAAAGGCTTTTTTTTTTGTTGGAGGTTTTTCCACCAAACTGAAACCAGTTTTCTTTTACTGGTTTCACCAGAGTTTGGCTACATTCACACAAGAGTTTCAATAGTTTTGGGTTTTTCATTGTGACTTTTTGTCTAACTCAGTTTTAATCAGTTTTTATTAGTTTCAGTAGTTTTAGTTTTGTCATACTTTATTTTTGGTGCAGAATTCAGAAAGGTGTTGTAGTGTTATTATGTAAATATCGATGCGGTAATGACTAGCCAACATGAGATAACATTTTAAAAATTATTCCATTCTTGTTGAACAACCAAATGACGCTGGTGTTTTCTCCCAACTCTTGCCTGTCACCAGTTTGGAACGCCGTAATTTACCGACAGCTGACATAAACTGCTTGTGTTTGAGAAAAAAAAAAGAATTTCACATCAGTTTGAATGGCTAATAAATACATTAATAAACCAGAAAGAGAAGGATATCTATAATTTCAGTATGTTTTAGTCATATTGAAATTGGCAAGTACTTTTTCTGCACCGGATGTTGCCACTGGCAGAAACCACAAAGACGACAGGAAGTAGTAGTAGGATAATGTTTTTTAATGACTTATGGCAAACTTATTCACGTGTGATTTTAATTGTGTTTATTACTTAATAGAAACACCATAATTGCGAAACTCAGTTTTTTTGACATTAGTGGAATATTGATAAAGTTTTGCTCACATTTGTAATTAAAACGCAGGTTATTGCCCAACATATTTAATGTGTTTTGATTATTTTAACAATAGCACTTGACAAAATGTAATGTTTGTTTTTTGTTTCACAATTGGTGACTATATGATGTGTTTATGAAGTTTTTAATGTTTCCACGATAGAATGTCTTCTGTCTGTCTTCCAGATAGAAGACAGTTCAAAATGTAGAGCATTTGTCTTGTTGATAAAATGCACTATAGAAAGAAATGCAGACGCCTGATTAAAGAAAGAGAAATAACTTTTGCTGTTACAGATTTTATTGTAGAATGAGTCAGAAGCCACACAAAATCATTCAGAGGGCCATAAATGGCCCCCGAGCCGCCCTTTGGACACTAAGGATAATTAGCATATTCCTCATGTAACTTTTCCCTGCCCTGTGTGCTTCGTTTAATTGCTCCTCAGTTTGTTGGTATAAAAGCCCATTAATAAACGCCTGTGAGTAATATAAGTTTCATTTGGTGACATTTCATGGCGAAGGCGAGCGATTGATTACCTCTCTTTGCTGTGTAATTGTTTCTTCAAGGTGCCGTGATCCTGTGTGCAAGTTAAGTTCCACATATGGATTTCTTTCTAATTAAGGTTGGAATTATTCACAGGGGGCTCACCCTTGACGGTTGGCAAACAATGACATTACATTGGAAAAACATTTTTAAACCAATCAATGGGAAACATCCCAAATGATGCTTGCTGAATGATAAAGAGGCGCTCAGCATGCTGGGGCTTTTTGTATCGTTCTGCAGGAAGTCCGTACCTGGTGATGGAGGATAAGCAGGCAGGCCTGTTGGGAACGCGGTTCCAAAGGAATGGCTTCATGGAAATCAGGGTTAAGGGGAGCGTCGTCCGTCCTCTGATATCGAGTTCCTGACACGTCGACCCCCCTCCGACATGAAGCCGTGTTATATGAGAGGGGGTCACCGTTCACCCTAATCACAGCCGTGACATGACAAGCTGTAGGTTGCCCCTCGTTGTTAAATATTTATGTCAGCACCACCGTTTTGCCTTGATGGCTGTCAGGTCTTTGACACGTGCTTTTTCACTTTTCCACCTCTCTTCTCTTCCCTTTCCGTCTGATTTCAATTCAATTTAAACAAACTAGCAAAAAAATAAACATAAATAAACCTCAGCAATTTCTATTTCCTGCAAGTAAACAAACCATTACGTAAGCCGCAGCGTACAAGGTTGATAAATTATTGAGATAGATCGTCACAAATGTGCTAAATATGACCTAAAAACACCACTGGATGGTATCACTGTTTGTATTTTCATCTAATTAAATTTAACAGTTTATGAACTCTGATCGAAACATTACTCAACGTGACGGTGCTCATTTTTATTTATGCTAGTCAGTGATGAGGGAAAACGTCCGCTAATGTGCTAACAGCAAAGCTAACTTTTCGTTTAGCACTTTTTGCTAACTTTGAAAACATTTACTGCACTTAAGATTTTCTTAAATTGATTTTTACATAAAACATAATTAATTAATTTACTTGGCTGTTTTGTCAACTTTCAGTTGAATAAAGTTGAACATCTGTGTTGAAGTTTGATGTCCAACTGATCAGGATTTTTTAAGTAGTTAGACATTTATATCCATGTATGCATTTAAATACGTCTGTTTTAAAAGGAACTATAATGATAAGTTCATTTTTGCATGTTTTTATACTTTCGTTTAGGTTTCTACTGCTTCTTAAAAAAAACGCTGCCAGTCATCTTTGGCAATAAGTCAATGATTTTTGTGATGTTTCAAAATCTTTCTTATTGTTGAATCAGAATCGACTGGCACTGAACCGTTACCTACCGACCTCAACTGGATGTTGGCTTACCATCCAGAAACCACTTGTGGGATTCATTTTGGTTGTGCAGGAGGGTCTACTAATGCTTTTCATAGATGTACGGCTGTATAATTGCGGGTCTGTTTGCAGCCATTTTCACATGAGTGTAAAGGTTGTGTTGCTAGCAGCAGCTTATTTGGATTTAAAGTGACAGGATTCCCTAAAGCAGCTCAAAATACAACTAAACAGACTAAAATCTCACTATGTAAGAATGATTTTGTACAAAAGATGTAATGAACATGTTTAGTATCACCCATAGACCTATTCTAACCTGTTTAAGGAAGCATAATAAAACACTTTAATCAAAACTTCTACTTTGCATCACTGTCAAAAGTCCGACTAGAGATGATTATAGGCGGAAATCACCCAATTTAAGTGTCGTCCCCAAACCCAGTTCCAGTAACAAAAACAGAAAATACATCCAGTACCAAAGTGTGGCTTCATGTCTGAAAATTACATTGTAGCACCTTGAGTGACAAGGCCGAGTCCGGAACATTTTGAGGGGAACTGGGATCACTGGAGACGTTGCTCTCCGTCTCTGGTCTTGCTGGATTCCCTGTGATAGGTGTCAAAGATATTCTAATGAATGTCAGCGCACATTTCAGGGGCCCATGCTCCGTACAAACCACTGAAGTGGCCCGTCTTACGGGGGCTGCTGCGGCCCCTCGCTTCATGTTCAACAGGGTTAAGAAGATTAATCAATGTCAATGTCTTTTCCCTTTTGAAGCCAATAAGGTGCACACTGTCTGGCCATGCCCAACAGAACATCACTTTGTTCCGTCGCGCGGCCGCCGCCTCGCCGACCCCCCGGCAGTCCCACTCGTCAAAGTCAAGGGGCCGTTTGGCGTTTGGCAGAGACCGGCCTTCCGGATAGCACTCAGCTCCGCCCTGCTTGACCTATTCCCTGATATTTGACCACTCGGTTGCAAGACACTTGCTCTTTCGAGCTGAAATGTCACTGGGGCATCTTGTCAGCTCACAGACACCTCAGCCTGACAAGCGATTTTACTTTGGTGTGCTACAAGGCGGAAAATATCGGGCCGTGGCCTTGATGCAACCAGACTGTCAGCTAGCCAGCGGGGCTGCTTGGTACCGGCGTTAATGCAAAATAAATTGCTAAAAACGATGCAAGACACCAGATTATTACACCTGCTGCCCTGTTGTTTAGTGATTTATAGACTTCTGTTGGTTTATAAATCACTGAACAGCCAAGCACCATAATACAAAAACAGCAACAGATTTTAAATGCATCAACCTTGCAGACATCTCAGGCCTTCTGGTTCTGGTCCAGAACCAAACAGGGAGGAGAAGCATTCAGTTTCCGTGCACCACAAATCTGGAACAAACTTCCAGAAAACTGCACAACACCCGAAACCCTGAGTTCCTATAAATCAAGACTAAAACCCTCCTGGCTACAGTTGCTTTTGAAATATTATAAATGAAACTGTGGCTGTGTTTCCATTGTGAATTCTGACATTTTGAAGATAAATTTGCTAACTGGAGACACACCAGTTTTGGGGGAAAAAAACACTTTTTCGATGAAAAGTTTTGCCGCTGAGTTTTTTTTTGTTTGTTTGGTTTGTTTTTTGACCGTATGTTAATTTCCCAAAACTGCAATGTTAACACTTTTTCCCACATCACAAGTAATGATAAACAAACAGATGTTCTACTGGCAAAAACCACCGAGAAGGAAGTGGCAGGAAGATGATGTTTTGTAATGACGTAGTGTGTGAACGAACCAATTCTCATTTTAATTTTCTTATTGAATAGAAACAACACAAATGCAAAATTTTAGCTTTTTTCAATTTTAGTGGAATACAAAAGTTTTGTACATATTTCTAATGGAATCGCAGCTATTGATAAACAAAATGATATGTATTGATTATTCTAATGGCGACACTGACAAAGTGTAATGTTTACTAGTTTTCACAATTATTGTCTTTAAGCTGTAATGTAAAGCACTTGTTGCTAAAATGTGCCTTACAAATAAACTTTATTAGTTGATTGAGGCAGTTTTACTTTGCCGAGCTACAAGGCGGAAAACAGGGCCATCAGTTCACCAGCAGGGCTTCCTGATGCCGCTGTTAATGAAAAATAAATTGTTAAAGGGGCAGCATTATGTAAAATAGACTTTACATCATGTTATAATGTTATTCCCTCATAAAACAAAAACCAAATCTGGAGTGTTGCTTTGATTCTTTCATGCATGTTTGAGAAATCCTTTAATCTCCATGGCAACCATTCAGCTCAACGAAACACCTGGGTGGATCTAGCTCTGTCTTCAGATGCAGCTCCTCCCCCACTCAGCTCCTTCAGACTAGCCAGCAGCAATTAGCAAACACCTGGTGGAACTGCTGAGCTCATTATAGGAGCTTCTTCTCAGAGCAACACTGGTAAAAACATTGTTAAAGGGTTAACAGAGGAGCCATGTTGGGACGACTTCCTGAAGGCGGAGTTTCAGAAAGAGCAGGAGTTCTTAAAGAGACAGAGGCCCAATTTCAAGGCATTAAATCAGGGAGTAAAATTTATTTTTATTTAGCATTTTTATAACAACTGAAGGTAACAGTTACTTGACTGTGCTATAAAATGGCACTTTAACACATAATGCTGCCCTTTTTAAAAGAAAACAGTGTAATTACGTGGCAAAGACGATTTCTAAACATTTAGTTCAAAAGGTCAGCTGATAACCTTTGGCTTCCCGACCCTAAACTGGCTCCACTTTTACCTCAGCGCTTCTCTTCTTGCATCCCGCTGCCCTTCTTCTTGCCTTTCCGCTTTCAGGTTTTCACTAAATCAGCATGTTCTCCGGTTAAATGAGGGAAAGCACACTCCCGTCTCCCCTCTCCGCCCCGCCAGTGGCATTGCAGCATGAAAGAGAAGGATGGGGATTGGAAGTAGCAGTCACATCATTTCTGGTTTGCGCAACCTGCTCAAAGTTTGCAACTAAATGCTTGTCTTCAGTCGAGCTGACAGGGGAGAAGTGGGCGCTCAGTGAACCATGGCCGGGCTGCCATGAAATGACAGGAATCATTGGCATACATTTCAAACAGCCCTGCGCTATCCTATTAAAGTGCCACATCCCCACTTTAAAACAGACAAGAAGGAAGCCGCTTTGATAGATAGAGACTAAAATGGCTTATTGATTTTCCTCACTCCTTCCTTCTTTGTTAGGAACTTTTAAAAATTAGACCCCAAACTTGAGTTTTTCCTAATTACAATGAAGACAGGAAGAATGGCAGAGTCGGTCTCCTGCGACATCACGGATGTCGTGTAATCACATATTTGAGGGATTGGATTGATTACGCTAAAGCAGGGGTGTCCAAAGTGCGACTTGGGGGCCATTTGTGGCCCCTGGACTGATTTTTCTGTGGCCCCGAACAAGGCCTGTCACAGCATAATCAATTGTGCCAGAAGTTATTGCAATAAATGATAATACTGTTAGTTTGAGACCATTTAGACAGCTGAAAAAAATCCTAAAAAATATTAATTTCCCTTCTTAATTGAACAGTAAAGCTTTGGAAAATATTTGCTCCATAATCTTTGCTTTGATTTTTATAAGCTGCTTGTTTAACTTTTATCAACTGATTTATTTTTATTTTTTCATTAAGTAATTGTTTTTATATCGCAAATAAATATATTTTGTGTTGAAATTATGATTCCATTTCCGTCCATCGTGAAATCAGAAAAAAGCATCTCCAAACTTCTGGGCTTAAATATGAAATATATTTTTATCTAAATAAGTATTAAAATAAATTTTGGGTCATTTATTTAAATAAACATTAAAATAAATACCCAAGTATTTATTTAAAAAAATCCAGACAAATATCAAAATATTTATTTAAATAAATATCTCAATAAATCTCCATATACTTATTTGGATAAATAAATACCCAAATATTTATATTAAAAATATGCAAATAATTATTTGGATAAACAAACATCCATATAAATATTCCAAATTGAATGCATACTTTCAATTTTGATTGGAGAAAACCCACAATTGTTTCAAGCTGATGCTTCCAGTTTTTGCTTTTGCTAAATCATCACAGTTGTTTTCTATTTCATTTAAACATGAAAAAACATTTTAAATAACTATTTAAGTCAACTTTATGTGTATATAGACTTTAAACAGAGCCATATTTAGCTTTAAATAATTTCCTTTCCTCAAAAGCAACTTTTAGGCCAGAGGATACTTACTTATACTTATCTAGCAACCCTGAATTGGAATATCTAGTTTATTCACTTTAGATCAACATTAGATTCTTTTTTTTCCTTTGGTTTGTTATTTTGTTTGTATTTCCTTTTAGTTCATGTAAAGCAGTTTGTATTGCGTTGTTGCTGAAAATGTGCTATGTAAATAAAATGATCTGTACCTTTACCTTTTACCTTTTACGCTTTACTTTTGATGCCTTAGCTACCCATAAACAATCTTTATCAATTAACGTGAGTCAACATTTTTATTTTGTAAATCAAAAATTATTAGAAATGATAAATGTTCAAGCTGCTGAGGTGAATTCATGATTTGCTACTTCACTTTATAATCACATCTTGATTTCAGATAAGGTGGAAATAAAAGGATTTATTTCTGTTTATGTCTTGGCTGCTTTCAGCCGTTTATTAACTGCTGCGTTGACTGCGTAACCCATTATGAAGAAAGGAGACATAATGGCTGTTTACAAAGCTTTTATTAGAGGAGGGGGCGTCCTGACATGAAGTCAGACTGGAGAGGGAAACTTTTGGTTGAAATGTTGTAGGAATTAGATTTGAAAGTGAGTGATTGCGTTAGGCCGATGGAGAGTTTTTAGGTGTTTCTCAACAGGTCAACTTCATGCCGAGGTTCAAAACTCGGCATGAAGTTTTTTTCTAAAATGAAGCTCATGCAGAAAATGAACTCAAAGTGATTAATCCTAAGTCTGCCTGGTTTGGTTCATTTAGGGAGTTTTTACACCAGATAGTCCCGTAGATTCAGAAAGATTTGGTACCAAGATTTTGTTACATTTTCAGCTGCTGTGGTTCTTTTTCTCGCTGCACTGAATCAAACCAACCAAACCCTCTGAGCAACCTGTTCCTTTCCTCGCCTGTGGGGGCGCTGCACCAAAAACCACAAAGGAAACAACAGAAAAACCTGAGAGCAACTTTGTTCCTCACAAAATGTAAAGAAAAATAGAAGAGCGTCAGATTTTAGCAGTTGTAGGATTTCTCTTTTGTCTTTGCCTAAAGAACACAAGCCATTTTTTGTGCTAGCACTAGGCTAGCAAGTTTGTTTTGGTTATAATTAACCAGAATGCCCTGCGCTGTGGTCCACTTCCTGTTTCTTGAGTGCTCTCCGATTCGCTTGGCATTCAAATCTGCATTTGAACCAAACCAGAGTTCACTTCAACCAATAGAAGACCAAGGTTTGCATGCAGACCAGTGTTAACTTTTCTGGTCCGAATCAGAGTTTGATGCACATCTATAATCCGGCTTCAAACCTCGGTTGGGTTGAAGTAAACTCTTGCAAATGTGAAAGCCAAAGACAAAAGAGAAATCCTCCAACCACTAAAATCTGTCCCTACTCCATTTTTTTTTACATTTCGTGAAGAAGGAAGTTGCGCTCAGTGTTGTCTGCAGAGGCTTTCATGTTGTTTCTGTCAGTGGTTCTTGGTGCAGCGCCCCCACAGGCGAGGAGGGGAACAGGTTGCTCAGAGGGTTTGGTTTGTTTGACTCGGTGCAGTGAGAAAGAGAACCACAGCAGCTGGAAATGTAGCAAATGTTGCAACTTTGGCCAAACTGAATCTACTGGACTATCAGGTGTGAAAACATCCTTAATTATCTCCTTCAGGCTGAAAGAAGTTGAATAAAGTATAACCAGAACTGTGAAGAAAACACGTTTACTCCTTTATGTAGGACTTTTTTACCCCAATTGCCCACACATTCCACTGGTGCCAATAACTTCAACTCTGTAAAATGAATAAATTTAATCTGTCCATTAAAAGAGTAGAGGATCTTCTCTGAAGGTCTTTTCCTGCTTGATCCCCGGCCTTCGCCTAATCAGGTGACCGCGGTCAGTCCGAGTCCTAACAGCCTTGTCAAATGCTTTGTGCCTTCCAGAATAGAGACCGTGTTCTGGCCCATCAGTTTCATAAGGCCCTACATTATGGATCGTTGAGTACGTTGAGGCACCCATAGCAGGGGATCATCTGCTCCATTCCCACACAAATATTACAGCCGCAGACATAACACAACGATCCGGGGGGCAGCGACTTTTCCCTCCCTTCAGTCCGCTCTAATTAGGCTCTTTTTGTCGTTCTGAAAGCGGGGCGCGGAGCAGCACTTCTGGGGTGTGAATGGTACAAAAGAGCGCGTCTCATTTCCATCTGACAATGTGACGGAGATTGAATGTGAGCTTCAGGAAGATAAATGGGCATCCTGCAGCCCTGCGCGCTGGGCTGAAGGACGCTCCCGGGGGAATCACTTAAAGCCCGGTTCTTTTGGGCGTTTTTCGTTCAGTACTGCTTAGGTTTGTCAATAAGTCGTCAAGCTGGCCGCTGATTGCAATTAAATTACCGGAGGTGGAGGGTGAAGATGGAAGAAGGGACAGATGGAGACGATGTCCAGTGGAGATTGTCAATTTCTGAAGTATCTAACTTTTACAAAAAATGTTTTTTCCATTTGTCACCGTGTTGTGACAGTATAATATGAGACATCCATGAAAAGATCAATGTCGTCCTCCTCCTTCTTGAGCTACTGTAAGAAGAAATGCACCACTTCCAGTCAAAAACAACCAATCAGAGCCAAGATGAGGGTTCTAATGCTGTCAATCAACCTCATGAATATGCTGCTAAATGTGCTAATAGATGAGAAACAACTTTTAGTTTATCCATCATAATCTGTGGCTATGCTGACGACCTTTAGCAGGATGGCCATATAAGAATGTGATTGACAGCGCTAAGACCCGCCTCCTGGCTCTGATTGGTTGACTCTGGTTAGTACTGGGAAAAGGAAGACGAGCTTGATTTTTTTTTCAAAAAAATCAAGCTAATTGCCATTATCCGTCTAATGGCAATATTAACAAATGTGTAAAAATGTGTTTTTATATAGGCTACGTAACGCAGCTTTCACCTCTGTATCTATACAGAAGCTAGCAAGAGTATTTAAACCATTAAACTTTTTTACATTTTATTGTGTACCATCCACAAACTGAAAGTAGGGCTGAAACGATTAATCACGATTAATTGTTTCCGCCATACTAATTGTTGTTCCTTCAAATATATTTTTCCAAAATACCCAACCTGAGAAAAGTGTTTTTGTGTTATAATTTCACAGAAAAATACACAAAAACACCTTTTCTAAAGTTGGGGATTCAGGTAAATTACATCTGAAAGAACAACAATAAAATAAGGCTGAAATGATTAATCACGATTAATCCAATTAATCGTGATTAATTGTTTCAGTCCTACCACATTGTTTTACTTTCAAATGTATTTTAAATAAATCCCCAACTTCAAAAAATGTGTTTTTTGTGTAATTTTCTGCAAAAGGATTAGTGACAGAGTGCAGCAGCGGGTATGGGTGGATGTAATTAGGTGTTTGAATCAGTGTGTGTGTGCTTCTATATGTGTGTGTTCCCTCCCCGGCTGCCCCGGCGGCCAGGCTTTAGGCCCAGTGACAGCGCTCTGTCTCTCAGCCACACTTCACTGCGTCCCGCTGACACTCAACTGTCAGGGTGGAGAGCCCTCAACCACTGGCCTAACATGCTCTACAGCTTCACCCAATTAACTTGCTTTCACTTGACATTGCGGCAAAGAGCTTCATAATAGGTGGTCAAGGTGCAGAGTGCATTTGCCCCCCCGTTTCTGACGACTGCTACACACACATTTAAGCATCGTAATCCGCCGCTAACCGTGCTAACGGCGCTACCTCTTAATGCTTTTGTGCCTCTGTTGGCCGCCTCTGCCTGCTCACTGCACTGTGACAGCAGGAGATGCAGCCGGTAACAAAGAGTCCTGCATGGAAACCCATGTAAACACATCCAGACGGACTCTCTTCTATTAAATATATTATATATATATATATATATATATATATATATATATATATATATATATATATATCCAGTTTCACTGTATTTATTGTGGTCAAAATCACTCAGAGACAAACGACAACATAAAAAGTCTGTG
>CAEFZX010014694.1:0-78683 GCA_903066825.1 Alfaro cultratus | reverse complement strand
TTACTGTAAAATGTAGTGGAGTAAAAGTCGAAAGTATCCATTATTAAATCTACTTAAGTAAAGTACAGATACACGAAAATTGTACTTAAGTACAGTAACGAAGTATTTGTACTTCGTTACTTCACAACACTGCAAATTAATATGTATTTTTATTTCTTTCCTACTTACGGAACGTTTCTGTTTATATCACAGGTTTTTGGTGCCTTTCTATACTAAAGAAAAAGATATAAAACTTCGGATATTTCACAAAGAGATATTAGCATTCATGGAAAAACCTCACATAACCTTATATTAAAGCAGAAAGTACGGCGGCCACCGTAAGAAAGGCTTACAGTATTCAACTATGCCGCATATCAGTACAGTATTGCCAGGGAACTCAAAAGAAAAAAATTTCCCCATATCCCCTACGGGCTCCGTAAAGGTCAGATCACCAGCGTTATTTTATTGTTTTTACATTTTTTGGTGTCTTTACCTTATTGTACTTTTCTTGTACTTAATGTTTAAAACAAATCAATGCAAAAAATTTACTATTTTATTAAATCGACTACGAAAAGATTTAATAAGAGATCAAGATTGAAAAGAAAAAACATTGAATAAAGAATGTATAATTTGTATATAAACTTAATCTTCGCCCGTTCTAAGATATTTTAAGTGAGACGTGACATTAAAAGTTTCAGAAGCAGTTTTATCTCTGCATGTTGCGGAATCAAATAATGATGGAATATAAAAGCGAGTCGGGCAAATTGCAAATCCAATGCAAAATGACTCCAAAACCTGTATTTCTGTTCAGTTATTTTTTTCTTTTTTTTTGACAAAATTTAAGAAAAGAAGCGTAAATTAGAAACTTTAGTTCTTTGGATGTGATCACTATTATATTCACCTGCTTTTCATACATGCATTACAAACCAATCAATCATCCAGTCTAATTTTGTTGAGCATTTTTCATACACAGCACATCTAAAGCATTTGGATCAGATAAAATAAGAAAAAGTAACAGAAAGCAACAACAAATAAAAGGTAATGCATATGGGAATTTAAACTACAATTTTGGATTTAGTTTGAAAATTTACAAAGTACAATTATTGTGAGAAAACACATACTTTAAAAAAAATTTAAAATCAGCTTGAAGTCACACTAAAGAAAACCCTGAATACAATGAACCTAGGCTGAGGTTTAAACCTAAAAAATAATCACAGTTTTAAAAGATTCAACTTAAATTTGCTGCTTTTAAAAGCTACCAAGAAGACACTTTGTCATTATTTGTGCTACCTGGCTGAGCAAACGCTGCCATTCAGGCTCTCAGTGATGTTGAAGGAGAAGCTGAGAACCGTTTGTCTCCACCAGGACCTGCTGCATTTAGAGGAACGACTTGGGACTGTGAATCGAGGAGCCTCTCAGGGAACCATAGAGAGGTGCACCTACCCACACAAGTACAAGAAGGTAAAACCTGCTCTGAGTGTTTCATTCTGTCTCACAATTTCTCAACATGTTGGACACACGTGTGCATGTCTGCTGCAGTGCGTTCTGGGACAGAGTGCGCAGTGGTCTTTTGTGCTCTGATGTTTTTAGAAAACACTGTAGTGTCTTTTACCAGAGATTGCAGCCATGAAGATAATGTTTGGGGCGGGGGGAAAGATTCCTTAGAGGTTTTCAAATGTACCTAAACAAGCAATCTAACACCCTGCCACCCAATACAGAAGGTGTTGGAGAGAGACATTGACCAACAGTTAACCCCTGAAGCTTGGGCATCTATTGGGAAAAATATGCACGCAACCCCAGAATCGGTGAGAATCAAAACGAACAAATCAATTTGGAAACATGTCTCTGCTCACATGTACGTTAGATTTTATTGTTATCCTTGGGGGCCGGGAAATTCGGCTGATATCTTTTTTTTCTTTTTTTTTTTCTTTTTTTAAATTATTATTATTATTTGGATTACTTTGATTTGTTTAGCTTTGAGACTAGAGATAGAAAGTTTTCTTTTCTGTTTCAGGACCAAATGACCATTCTCTCTGTTCCCAAATTTTAAGTTTGTTTTGTTGAAACAAGAAAAAAAAAAAAAGTTACTGTTACCGGGCTTAAGCCATTTGTTTTTAATGTCATGCTAGGAGTTTAGTTGAGCAGTTTGAGTGATTTTATTGAGAGAATTTGCTTTTAAAATTCATGTCTCCAAATGTTTCTCCCCGACAGCGAAAGCTGCACGGCAAGCAAGATGAAGATGAGGGGGCTGATGAAGACACGGAGGAGAAGTGCACCATCTGCCTGTCGATACTGGAGGAGGGGGAGGATGTCAGGTAAAGCTCTCCGCTCTCCCGGGAGTCTGTCTTGCCTTTTTCTCACAGCTTTAAATGTGTTCAATTATCCGTTCAGAGGGGCGTGTCTGTGAGCCCGCAAACACAGGTGGGGAGACAGGTGCAGTCGTTCGAGTTTCCTGCCGTCCAGCGGGATTTAAATTTTTCTCTAAAAACAACCCAAAGGAGTTCTGGTAATCAGCAGAAAAGTCCCAGAGTGCCTTAAAATTACCGGCCTCTTGGAGCTGCTTTTTGGCACAGGCTCAGGCTTTCCAGGAGGAGACGCTGCCCCCTGATGGCAGAAAGGCTAATGTGTCTAAATTTGAGCTCAATGTACGTTTCACTTTTTGTTTCTCCTGCTTTAGCTGTGCAGTTTATTCCCGATTCCTGCAGCTCAAAACAAATCTTAATGACAATTACATCAGGGTGCTTGAAATTCTTGAAAATATTTGAATTTCAGTTTGGTTTTTACAAGGCTTGGAAAATGCTTCATACCCTTATAAAGTCTGTGGAAGTTCTTGCTACTAAAACTGCAGTCTTGTAGTTGACTGCAATCTAAATTTGGAAAACGATATTTACAGTTGGGTCCAGATATTTTCATACACTTAATAGAAAGACACACATTTATTTTCTGTCCGTCTGAAGTTAAATCAGAATAAACTTTTCTTGTTTTAGGTCACTTAGAATCACAAAGGAGAATGTTGTTTTTTTTATTTCATTTTTGAATATTTATTATTCCTAATGTCTCAGTGATTTATTGATTTGAGAAATTAAACTAAAGTTTGGCTTTTATTTTAAAAAAAATTGGCAGGCTTTTAAAACTTAAATTAGTGTTTTGTTCTCAGACCAGTCTGGTGTGTGTGAGTGACATTTCAAAACATCAAATTTTTGCCGGAGAATGTGGAATACTATCACAAGATACAGATTATTAATAACAGTATTAAATTATATCATATAATGGTGAATTTAAACTGTCTTCTTCTGTTCATTTGTAATGTTTTTATTTCCAAAGTTTGGTGCTGAAAGTTTGAAAACTTAAATTGAAATGTGTACGAACCCTGTTACATGCCGCTGCTGTGTAAAGTCTAATTTGTTTACAAAACCAACCTATAATTACATTTAAATTTCTTCGCTTTATGATATTTGAACTGTTTTAAACACTGTTGTTTTCTAGACACCTGGATATCAGCAGCATAAGCTGTTCGGTTGCATCTGAATGGTTGTTTTACACCGTCTCAGGGCTGATCTTATACCTAGAATTTGATTTTGCAAAATTGATTGAGTCATTTGATCTGATGAAATTATCTCCTTTCTCCATAACAGACAGTTTGCTTTGTGCAGTGACTGTCCTAGGAGATGTGGTCAGATCTCGGAGCTCTAAAAGTGATCTCTGCGTTTTCCCCTGCAGGCGCCTGCCGTGCATGCACCTCTTCCACCAGCTGTGTGTGGATCAGTGGCTCCTCACCAATAAGAAGTGCCCCATCTGCAGAGTGGACATTGAGGCGCAGCTGTCTGCTGAGAGTTGATGCTGTTTTCCCAACAACACTTTTGTTTGTTCGGAGTTTATTTTCAGATCATATTAACTTTCTCTTCAGTACTGCAGTCAACCAAAGATGGCACGAATTACCTGCGCAGCTCTACTAGGAGGAAAAATAAAAAAACAAAACAAAAAAGCATCGAGCCTAGAGTGCCAGCTCTCACATAGTAGAACAACAACTAGATTTCTCCATTATGGATTTAAGATTTAATTGTATTTATGAAGCTTTTATGTAGCTTTTGATTGTTTCCTCAAGTGTCATTTCCGTTTTGTTTCTCTGCATGTTTCCTTGCAATGCATTTCTTTGCACATATAACGTGGGCTTAACACGGCCCGCCGAGTTGCAGGTGAGGGGAGCTGCTCTAGTAAAGATGCATTTCTGTAAACCTAATGCCTTGCTTTACTAGAATAGAATGTCAACCTTCAGTTTAAACAAAAAAAACAAAACAAAACAAAAAAAAACAAAAACATTGCAGGATTCATTTTACCAGTCATTGTATTGATTAGTTTATGTTTAGCAGATGTGGATTGTTAGTGAAAGATGTTTTTTTTTTTCTTTTTTTTTCTTTTTCTTCCAAGTAAATCAAGACATTCCTAACTAAGGAAATATGTTAACAAATCAGCTGCTGTATTAGTGCACACCCAGTATTTCTAGAGTGGAAATCGGCTCCATGGTTCACCTCACTCCCAGAGTATGCACATGCTTTGCTACGACTACACCACCCTCCTGCACCTTCATTGGGCGACAGCACCCTCATCACCATCCCTGTGTATTTTAGGGAGCAAGAAAAAGAATGTCACACCCCCTCTCTTGACTGTTGTTTCCAAACTGAGCGATTGTCGGGAACTGCTGTGAATCTTTTCTCATTTTTTATTCCGTCGGGGTTCTTCCCACAGACAGACGTGCAAAGTCTATCTAAGGTTTTTTGTGAGATGATCTCAGGCCTGTGAGTGTTGAGATTTGAAAACTGGTGATCATGCTGTTAAATTGATACTGGCAGTGGCGTTGACCTTTTAATCTCTTGTGTGTGTGTGCGCGTGTGTGTGTTCAGAGGGGAAAAACACAGCTCAAGTTGAGATTTACTGTTTGTTCTCATACTTCTATCTGATTTCGCCACCATCCCTTTCTGTCTCTCTCTGTAGTTGAGCAGCAGCGTCCATCTTGGATGCTGTGGAAAGAAAAAAAAAAACACTAATACTGTTGACTAACTCACTCGCATAGACTTGCACAAGAGAGAAAACGGTAGATTAGTAGTGAATATGACAGTGCGCTGAGGCCATGTGTTTCCACTCTGATGAGCATGAGGGGAAAAAAAGGAAAAATTATTTTGAGCCGAGTGTTGAAATGCAGTACTTAAAGCAGGTATCCATGCATTCATTGACTTAAAGGCACCAGGATCATATTATGTGGGATTTATATTAGTTTTGAAAAATAATATTAATAAACTTGGATAACTCTTGTTGAGTCCTTTGATTGATGTTTGTTTGAATGAATGTTTGATGGAGGTGTTTTTGAATTAAGTGATGAATTTGAGGGACAGAAATCAATCTTTGTTGCTCTTCTCTCTCCCCAGATCATGAGTGTAATGCTTTCCATTTTCATGCATCTTAATATTTATTAAAATACATATATCTTAATATGTGTTATTTTTTAAAAAACACTAGCTAAAACAGTTGTACACACCATAGGCGTAACATCCTGAAGGACTGATGTGGACATGTCCCCACCAAAGCAAAGTTTTAAAATTAATTGTCAAGATAACAAAGTCCACATCTCACAGGTCAGTGAAAAGCTTTAATTAAAATATATAAAGAAATTGGAGAGTAGGTTAGCTATGCTGGCTTAAACATGTACTCTTGCTGCGCAGTTTGGAGTAATTTGGTTTAATTAACACAAAAATAGGGCGACCCTCAGATTTCCTGACAGTCAGGAGAGCAGGTGTTTACATTATCATCGCCAGTGTTCAGAAGTTGACTTCCTAATGATCGCAAAATGAAAATTCAAAACCATAAATCTGCATCGGACAGAACTTTGTTTGGTGTTTTTTTTTTGTGGGGGAAATGTTTTTGTGTGTGTGTTAATGCCTGATGCATCGAACGCAATCTTTGCTCTGCCAAGGGGCTGTTTATTGGTTGCCATGGCAACGGGTCTGCGCGTGACGTTAAGCTGACAGACTGAGGAAAAAAAAAATTAATATAACCTTACCCGTTTTTCTACATTTTCCCCCTGGGCAAAAATACATCATTTGTTTGTAGAACGTGGCGAACACTTTCTACGATGAGTCATCAAATAGGATGAAATATTTCATAAAGCATATAGGAGTCAGTTTGTTACATTTTAAACCACAGCGACAGTTAAGTAAAATTAAATTATTGGTCAATATAAAAGAGGAATTCGCCTTGTTCTCTTGTATCTTCACAGAACTGACAGAAACCAAACTATGGATTTATATGCAGAGATAATATATATTTTACATGTCCAAACATCAGCATCTCTGCTTTAAGCCACATTTTATAGAATCCAATGATATCGATGGACACAAAATATTTTTGTGTCTTTAATATTTGCTACATTAGAGACACATTATATCTAATCTGCTGTATGTGAGTCAGCAGGACAAAAGGTTTACCAACCAGCGGAGGGACAGCGGTGGAGTCAGAGTCACATAATTGAAAAATACAAAGTTTGCACCGACAAGGATTCATTTGGTTTACACAGAAGTTACTTATTCTGCTTTTGAAAAGTTTAATAACATCTTGATTGTTACAGAAGCTCATGTTGTGGATGTTTTTAGCACTTGATGAAATCAGACAATAAACGGCAACTATGTGATAATTCTTCACAAAAGATATTACTGAATTATGAAACTGTTTTCAACTATAGGCAAGCATTGAGCAAATAAGAGATTTATTCCATAAATTAGAATATGACTGAAAAGTTCCTTTGTCACCAATTCAATCACCAAGTGAAATACATTATATAGATTAATTAGGTTACTTACGTTTTAGCATATTTATATTTTGTAGTGTGTTTAATACCTGCTAAAAGGTTATTTTCAAAAGGTACTATTAATCTGACAAGCCTGATCAGGACGTATGTCCTAATTTATTGAATAAGACTGTCTGGCATTCACATGCAGGTTTTGGCATTATTCTTTTATTATTCTTTATTCTTAGCTCTAAAACAAGGAAAGGCCTTCCAGTAACTGTGGATGCATCAGCTCATCCCCACCAACTTGCAACACAAAGTTACACCCTTGCTATAGATATAGTTGGTCTGGATATATATACATATGTATTTCCATAGGTACATTTGGTGTTGTAGGGTTTTTAGGGCTTGACATTTTTCTTTTTTACCTAACAATTTTACAAATTCAATGAAAGCCTTCAGAAAGCTTTCACAACTAGATACAATACACACTTTAAAAATTACAAGGACTTTTGGCTCCTTGAAAATAAAATACAAACTGATTAGGGTTATTGAAAGGTTTGTGCTGCTGTACTGCTTACATAGAAATAAAAATGAGAACTGTGTCCTATTAATAATTCCTTAAAGCTTTTTTCAGGCAAAGTGAGGATGACACTTGTTGCAAATCAGAGTAAAACAAAATTTTAATTAAGAAAAGCCATTACATGTGCAGAAACATGAATCTTACCTTAAATTTAAAAGGGGGTTGGCGAGTAAGTTTTGGTATAGATGTACGTTCATCTAGAAAGAGGGTTTTGGACCAGTGAGCAACAGTTTTTTCTCTTTAGTCCTTGTAAGATGTGTCTGACGTTTTGTCTGCTTCAGGAGTGTTTTATAGGAATCCAAGAGTTGCAGCCAAACCTCGTTTCACTTAACTTTAAACAGCAATATAACTTTAAGCAGCCTTCTTTAAAAATGACCTTCTGTGTCTTTACCTCCTTGTGAAGGTTGTCAATGACGAAGTAGTTATTATTTCAACAGAAATAAATAATTGTCCGAGTTTAACTACTGAATTTATCCCAAACTGCATTCTTTTTAATGCTCAGCAGGGGGCGTTAAATGTCTGAAAAACCCGACTAAAGCGTCACTTATTGAAACTCCTGGCTTTGCTTGATATATATTAATGTTAATCTGGAGGTGTTAGGGGAAAAAATCCGCTAAAAATCAGTTAAGCATTTTTTTCCTGCTATATTACAAAGTTTAATTAAAATACTCATCTATTAGTGTGGATTGCACAAAGAATCTGTTCACCAATCTTATGACCAAACTATGTTTATTGATGCAGTTTTATGAAAAAAGTCCCAGCAGGTTTTACTGACTACAGCATAAATCGTATGATTGAAATAAAACTAAGGAATGTGTGTCAGGACTGCGGCAGGAGCGCAAAAGATGTGCAGAAACATTAACCAGAAGCAGCTACAAAAACAGCTTAACAAAACATAAAACCATATACCAAGTAGCAGAACCGGAAATAAAAACAGCTCTGTGTTTTTCGGAAAAAAAGGAGAAACTAAACGTACATTCTTTGCGTAAAAACAAAGAAATCCTTTTAAATTCTGCCCACCAACAGGCACGCTCCTGCATAAGAACACATATACAGAAATGAGATCCAGAAAATGCCTGTTTGTCTTAATTTCATGTAAACAAATGATTTTCTTCAGTAACTGGGTAACATCATTGCTCTTGCTCGTCACAATCCGTCCCTCGCAGACGAAGCTTTGTGGCCGTGACGTGAACGTGAGACGCCGTCTGTGTCTAAGGTAGTACCTGTCCCAATAAAGTGCTAATACACCACAGACCTCACGCTCAGGCTGCATACCGGTGTCATTAGAGAACAAAAGCAGAATAAAAAGTGAGGGAGGTTTACCAGCTAATACTCCACCTCACTGCAATGCCCTCAATCAGAAAAAAAAGAAAAAAAAAAGTCTGCTTTGGTCATTACATTTTTAAAAATCCTCATTCAGCATTTTGATTCTTTACATGCCTGTTAAATGTCTGCATCACAATAAATATTCCTGCTAAAACTGAAATCACTTCAGTTTCCTTCAACCTTCATCTAGAAGCAACATAGTGGAAATAAAAGTAAAAAATAAATCACAGCCTGGTCCCAGAGATTTAGCCAATTTCATTTGAATGCTTCAAAACGCTGGAGCGCACATCTTCTATAAGATATAACACGGTAAGTAAAGGGAATACAGAGATCCATAAATACAATAAATAGTTTGTTCAGTACTCAGAGGGGACAGACCCCAGCGGTCTTTGTGTCTTTGGAGAAAAGCCTCATCTTTGGCCCAACAGGACCGATGTTTGGTCTGGTGGCGTAACTGAGCGTTACGTACGGTGACTGTAAGGCAGTAGTGGAAGAAGAGTCTCACAGTGTTTCCTCTCCCCGACTGCAGGCTCTGCGCCGCCCTCAGAGGCCGGGGATGGCGAGGGGGCGCAGCAGGCGCATCGCGTCGCCCTGACAACCAGCAGCTCCTAGATCTTTGTTACGTAGTTGTTGGGGAAAAGTCCCTGCTTCCCGCGAAGTCGTCCCGTCCACCATCCGGAAGCGTCTGCTCAAACAGAGTCAGGCACGAATGAATGAAATAGGAAACAAAGCTGTCAGTTTTTATTCATTATTTTTAAAGACACTCACCCTCTTTGATGATATCGATGACGTCGTCGGTGTTGAAGCTGAGCTCGTCCGTGTCCTGAGCGTCGTACGCGTACAGAGCCTTGCACTGGGGCACCTGGGGTTTGGGTTTGGGCGCCGGTTTCGGCCGTCCTCCACCTGGTGGAGGTCTGTGGGCTGAAGGTCGGTGGGCCCTGATTTAAAACGAAACAAAAAAGGAGAAAACCAGCTCTTGAGTCAGGGTGAGTTACCTGCTGGAGGACACTGAAACATTGAAAGCCCATGCACTGCAGTGACTCAGGATAGCACAGGTTTGTTCGATGTGTCAGACTACAGCAGCATGCAAACATCTGGGCACCCCTGTTCTCAGAAAGACATCCAGGAGTAAAATATTAAACATTTCTATACCATTACAGGAGAGTTTACGTCTTATTTCTAAGCTTTATTGTTTCACAACAACGGAAATGGGAACAGGAATAAAGCAAAACCATTTTTTTAAAATTTAGTCTCTGTTCCCTTTTGAAGCTGTAGGACGTGCAAGAAATGACAAAACATTCATATACGTATTTTGAGGTATTTTAGGATCATTAGTGTTAAGATATTTTAAGAGAAATTATAAAATTCTGTACAACTATTCCTCCAAGTACACTTTTGTTTCCTGTGGCTCAGCTTTGAATAGGATGAAAAGATTTATTCTGATTTTTGTTTTACCAAGTTTATATCTGTGCAGACATAAACAAACCTTTTTTCCTTTTCTAGTTTCTGATAAAAACAACTTAAATACGTCAAACGGGGGATTTTGCTTTACCTGCTGTTCCAAATTTACCTGAGACCAAAAGTAGCCAAGCAATTTTTGGATCTTCATTATAAAATAAGCAAAGCCTGTTTATTATTTTATTCTACATTATGAACGAAAACAACTTTCTGTTAATTTATATGCAGAAAAGTGAGGTAAAGGCTGCTAATTTTAAAAAAAAAAAAGTAAATGTGACCATTTATAAAACATTTTTAAAGCTACAAAGTTTCCATTAGTTGGGCTTTCATGATGATGAAAAAATTAAATAATAAAGTTTAGTACCCTAACACGGGTTGTAAAAATAAAAATATGCCTTAACTGTGTTAAAAAATTAGATTTTATCAACTTTTAACTAGTTGACCATATTCTCAGCAACATAAATAAACCAGGGGCGCCCAGACCTTTGCAGGGAATTGTCTAAATTCAATTCAAAATTGAATCTACATGGTAAAAGAAAAGTAGATCCCCTTAAAATTCTACGGTTTTAACATTTTTAGTAAAATACTCAGGGGTTTGGTGATGTGCCACATTTTTCACAAATATTCATTTTAGCTTAACCTGATGTCGTTTTGTGGCTGTTTAAGTTTAATATATTATTAATAACAATAATATATTGAATACAAAACCATAGAATTGACAAAGGGGTCCATTATGTATATATTATATTTATAGAATTTTTTTAAAGCTACTGATTATGCCACAAGAGGGAGTCCTAGCACAGGACATCGCTTTGCCTGCACAGTGAGAACTAAACTAAACCAGTTTCACTGCAGAAAAGAAAAGGAAACACAGATCCTGAGACATTAACTTTTCTCTCAACACCAACCCAAACCTGATACAGATGACGTTGAATAAACGAGAGACAAATAATCCAGAAAACATCTCAGTAAAACACTAAGTGGTGATCATGTTGGTTGTGCATACTGCAGTATGCATGTGTGAGACGTAATAGGGACAATTAAACGTCCAACATATGAAGGGGAATCCCATCGAATCCTACTGGACATCAGCAGCGGACGTCTAACTAAAAGTGAGGTAGCATCAGCGTGTTGTGCTGCTGAAAGCTTTTTCTCCCGTCCAGAACCACCACCAGAACCACTGCAAACACTCCAACTCACATTCCTCCATCTGAAGTTGGCCGTCCGCCTCCAGAGCTACAAAAGAACGAATCAGCCAAATTATGTCAGATTAGAGAAACAGCAGCAGAGGTAGTATTACAGTGTCAGGGCATGGCGCTCTTCTCAGCTCTCAGAGCGATATCGTCTAATTCTGGCCTTTCCCCAAAACCTTTAAGCTGCATTCAAGAAACAAACTCATAACCAGCAACTACTGGTCAAACATTAAACAAGCTTAACGATACAAACAGCATCAACAACAAATATGTCTTTGGTTAAATTTATTTTTTTTTTTGCAAACATGTAAGGAATGAAGATATTTTTCTAATTTTAACATTTGTTTATTTTAATTTCCTGAGAGGAAACCTAGACTCCACTGTGCAGAGTTGTTCATTTTTGACCTCTGATTTATGAATTACTGATCTAATTTGCTGCATGTTAAAACAATAATTCGTTTTTAATGTAACTCACAGTCTTGTAATGCAAAACCTTAACTCAATCAAAATAACAAAAAGACCTAACCATCTGTTTGGTTAAAGGCCATTACTGGCAAAAAGTATTAGCATACTGGACACAATATAACAGATATGTTAAACTGTCACACTGTAGAATCGACCTCCAAATGAGGTCGATTCTATGACTATAAGTTATTATCAGTTATTATCATTATGTCAGTGTGTTTTAGATCGAATAAATTGAACTATTAGCTTCATTTTTAACTCATTAATGAGTGGTTAATCAGTGGATATTACACATTTCCATCACGTCTCATTTCTTTTGCAAACCCCATCCCCGCTCTGACGCTGCAGGTTTGTGCTGAGCTCTCACCCTGCGGCGCCCTGGTCCGGGACCCTCAGGCAGTCCAGGTCCGGCTGCTGCCGGCTGCCGCCGTCGCGCTGCCTCGGCTGGTTGATGTTGCTGGGCAGAAACGGGCGTGTGGAGTTGCTGGAGGGGGGATGCCTCTGGCTGTGATGCTGCGAGTTCCTCTGATTGGCGATGTGGTTGGTGTTCTTCAGGCTGCCGTTCTGATGGCCGGCTGGAGGGAGGAAATGCAGGAAATGATTTTATAGATGGTGTGAAGGAGAGAGAAGCTGTGGAGAAGCTGACCGGTATACCTGGGGGTCCTGGTGCCGCTCTTGAAGGCACGTGGTGGTTTCTGGACATGTTAGAGCGACTCTGACTGAAGCCCTTCCTGGTTGGACCTGGCATTCATTAGCAAAACACAAAAGTAAATGCAACATATTGACTCAACCTGCAAAGATTTCATACTTTCAATTCAATTTCCACATCACAGGTGGTTCTTTGTGCGAGTATGTCGTGGTTCTGCTTCACAGCCGATACTCACGTGTGTTCTTGGGAAGGCCCGGTCCGATGCTGACCTGCAGGGATTTGCTTGAGGGCTTCAAGACGGCCACATCCCCCTGACCCTGAACAAACTGCACCTGCCTGGAGCCGCCGCCGCTCATGAAGCCCCAATTCTCCTTCTTTAGCTTCATCTCCAGTCTGAAAATTTAACGCAATGTGTTTCTTTAGATCTCTTTAATTACTTTCTTTTTCACAACAGTGGTAATATTATAAAAAATTCACATTTTGCATGTTTTTACACTTCCATTTGAATCTCAACTGTCTCTAAAAAAAAGCCCAAGTACCTAAAAAAAACACCCTATCCATTTGTTGGATTTGTTGGCAATAAGTTAATTTCTGGAAAACTGCACCGTTACCTAGCAACCTCATTGAAGCATGGTTTTACTGCTGTAAGTGCTGTACAATGGCTGCTGGAAACGACAAGTGTTTGGTCATTGACTTACAATTTAGAAACCACTTGCTGTATTATTGTTGTTTGTGCAGGAGGCTCTACTTCTGCTTCTCGAAGATATACGGTTGTATAATTGCACATGTGTTTGCAGACATTTTCACTTGCTAGTGTAAACACTGAGTTGGGGGTGTGGCCAGTAACGGTTTATTTGAATTTAAAGAGACAAGAGGCTCTAAAACAGCTCATCCTGAAACTCATCCTCAGACTAAAATCTCATTATCTAAGAATGATAAAATGTGACAAATATGTTTTGTATAGACCCGACCTAACATGTTCGTAAAGCATAATAGTTTACCTTTGAAAGCAGCAGAGGTAAATCTGAAGGTTTAGCTGTTTACGTTTCTGGGTGCATGGACTTACGTGTTGTTGAACTTGAGCGGCAGCTTCCTCTGAGTTTTCTCCTCGAACCGTCGGGACAGCAAGCTGATAAACTCCGTCTTAAAAATGCACTCCAGCAGGCTGTCGTACTCTTGCTCATGAAGGATGATGAAGTCATCCTGCAGGGTGCTGAAACAATGACGAGCTTTGAGCAAACTGACCGAGTCAAAACCCATCTTGGAAAGAGTATCATCGCTCCCCCTATTGTCTTGTTTTGTGAGGATGTGGAGTCAGTTTTCACTTTTACATTCAGGACCTCACAAAGCGGCTCAGATCAGAGGAGGGACGGCAGCGCGGCCATGTGGCCCAGCAGCACAAGGAGAGTCTGTTCCTCACATATGAGGAGGAGATTTTTACACCTCGCTGAACCGCCTGGTCTGTTACCCCACAGAGTCAAAAGCCACAAACTCAAATCAACTGCTCTGCCTCTGAGCCGCGTCTCACAGCGTTTCTATCGACAAAGCAGAGACGACAACTCTTCCAGTTTGCTTACAGATTTTATAAAATCCAGATAATTTAAGCATTTCTGACTTCGAAGCATTTCAGTTTTGTTTTCAGTCACATCTCCACCCAAGTACGTCAAATCTTCTCCATACGTTTTCAGTGACCTTTATGTGACTTTTACAGGAACAAAGAAACCTTTTCTTAACTGGAGATCTAGAATTGGACTTTGAAGAACATCCCCGACTTTTGCACTGTAGAGTCTACAGACTTTAAGTCGTCCCTCAGTCACCGTCTCATTTTAGACAAGCTCTGGTTTTGTGCAAGGGGTGTTAGAAAATGGAGGGATGGATGAAAAGCTATCAGGGGGACTTAAAAGTGTTTTCTACCTGAGAGACAATGCCAGGATTTTCTCCACGTCGATCTTCCTCTTCAACACCTCGGTCACCTGACCTTTCTCCGGCCCCTGCTTCACCTTCTCTCTTCCAATCAGATACACACTTTTAGGGGTCAAAATCAAGTCTCTCTTAATTCCCTACAAACAAAAAAAAACAAAAAACAAAAACAGTTGGAGCATTGTTTTAGTTGCTAGAAAGAATCCAGAAAGAGGAAAACAAACCTTGAACCGTCTGTCGTATTTTGTGACTTTGTCAGCGAAGTCGATCTTTTCTCTTTTGGCCAGAAACTGCCGCAGCTCCGGTCTGTCGTCCATCCCCAGGTAGTCTCCGATGAAGTTTCTGTTCAGGCTGTGCCGCCGCCTGTCTTTCCGGTTCAACAGCAGATCAGAAGCTGGAAAAAATATAAAAATCAGAAAGCCGTGTGGGAGCTGAAGACTTGAGCAACCAATCGATGTGACGCAGAAACAGGCCTCTCTGCTCACCTTCCTCCCTCATCTGGACGTATTTCTTGCGGGCCATGTATTTCCTCCAGGCCTTCTGGATGGTGCGAGCGTAGCCGTCAAACTTACGCTCTCTTGTCTCTTCCAGGAGGAAGAGCTAAGAGGAAAAACAAAGAAGGAGAATAACACACCAGACATGCCTAAACACACAGACTAACTGAACCTCAGGTGCAGCTGAAAACCAGCCCGACTTCAGTGATAACGGTAATTTGATTGTATCTGAGTGAGAATAAAAACTTCTAACTACTGGACAGAAAGGCTGCAATCATCTTAGATTATTGTTTTCATGTTGTTAACGTAATTTAAGCCAGTAGAATCTGTGCAGCTTTTTCAGAAAAAACCATGACCGACATTATTTGAGTTGGATTTGATTTTCTCCTTTTCTGCTCCAAGTTTAACTCTTTTTTCCTCTAAATGTTAAATTTGCTAAACTTCTTTACTTCTACTATATGAAATGTCCAGATAAAAAAGTTAGTAATTAAATTGAGAAAGTGAAAATCATGTTATGTAGATTAGTTTCTCACAGAGATACATTTCAAAAGTTTATTGCTAATAATTTTGATGATTGTCTTACATCTAATTTTCTCAGAAAATTTGAATATTACATGAAGCCAAATTTAAGAAAATATTTTCTAACACAAATGTCAGCCACCTAAAAATAACAGTCCCATCATGTTTTTTCTCCCACCAAACTTTCCATTGATGTGAGAATCTCACCGTTCAATGGACTACCACACTATTTTCTTCCACTAAACTTTTCACTAATATTGAGCACTCAAATTTCTGTGTTAAAAATATTTTTTTTACTTTTTTTAAATAAAAAAATTTAACTCTCAGAGAAACTAAATTTTGGGCTTTAATTAGGTGGATTTATATTCATCAAATTGAGATGGTTAAATCTGCGTAATGAGCCTGTATAGTTTAAAGTTTTGCTTTTCGAACTGCGTTTCTGGAAAAAACACAATACATTTATTAAAATGTACAACAATTAAGATTAAAATGTTTAATCTGATTTCATTTCTAGTATTTAGATTTTTATAACAGGTCATTGAGTTTGGGAAACGATTGAATCTTGTCTATATAAGGTTTTAAAGATGAACGATTCGTCAACGTGTGCATGAACGGACACAACGTGCAATTTACAGTAAAACAAAGTGTGACTGTGTGGACAACTAGCATTCATTTTGTTCCCATCAGGTTTCAGATGCATTTACTCAGAGAGATTAATACGCTTATCAGTTCGCTTTGAGACCACCGGACTTCTTGCCCCGTTTATGTCATTTCCTGCTGCACCTCTTAACACGCAATCACTCTCTCTGCCCTCTCCATGTGCCAGACTAAACATCCTGTCCGGCGTTGCAACAGCCCTGGCATCAGCACGGCCCGACCGCGGGCCGCAGCGAGACCGGAGCACAATACTGCACATCAAACTATAACCACAGAGAAACAACAGTCAGCAGAAAGACGCCCTGAGTCACAGCCTGCGAGCGTGACGCTGTGTGATCACTGGAGCTTCAGCGGCTGAATGGGTCAATCCAGGTACAAACAGCGGGATGATACATATGGGCAAGACGTCAATATTGAAAACAAGTTTGGCAGAGAAACTCCTACAGCACCTGGTGTCTCACAACTTTCTCTTTCATGACATCTTCTCTCATACAGCTAATTAACAAGGGTCAGCATCTTATCTCACAGCGGCTTGTTTTCACAAGCCTGTCAGCTCATTTCAGCCATCTGCCCTGCGTGATATTTACCTTTCATTAGCCAGAGGGTGAGGGGGGCTGCAGTACATGAGTAAAGGCATTCAGGGTTAACTACAAGGCCTGAACAAAACTAAGATGTCTGTCTGAGTGAGTTTCTAAAAATACATCTGTGGGTGTGTGCGTGTGAACGCTCGCTGCTGCTTGATGTGAGTAGCTGTTAATAAGCAGGCTGTACACACACACACACACACACACACACACACACACACACACACACACACACACACACACACACACACACACACACACAGCTTCACAAAAGTCAAAGTAATTACAGCAGGAAAGGACAAGCCTCAACTAAACTCCCCCCCCCAACTCCAAAAACAGACAGTCTGAGTTTGTGTTTCTAGTTTCAGAGTCGTGTTGACTCACCGCTGACGTGTAACGAGAGGTCAGGTTCAATCTCCTCCCCTATGACAAGGACTCGAGCCTGATTTGGGACTCTGTTGCCTTTTATGGTGTTTAGAGTAAAAATATTGGGTTTAGTTTTTTCCCTTGCTGACAAGAAGGCCGACACACTGCAAGAACAGAAAATCTTACTGGTTTAGTTCCTCTGTAAATAGACAAAATTAGCTTGCATATACTTTTAGTAAGATAGAGGAGATTTCTTTAAGTAAATAATTAGTCATAAGTGAAATAATCTGCCAGTGGAACCAGTACTTTTTCATAAATATTAAGAAATTATTTACTTAAAACGAGCTCCTATATCTGTTAGTTTTATCTTATTTCAAGTGTATTAAGATATTTTCACCAGAAACTAGACCAAAAATACTTTTCACGTTACAACCTCAACCTTCAAAGTATTTTACTTGGAATATACGTGGTTTAGCAAAACTTAGTAGCGCAAAATTCTGAAAATGAAGCATTGCTTAAGATTTTCTACAATTAAAAGTGTTATTTGCATTGTCCCCCTCTCCTCTGAAACCCTCCAAAAAGTCCAGTAGAACCAGTTACCTTGAGAAATCACAAATTTAGTAAGTAAAGTAAAGCCATGTGCAATTTAATGTCGTTATAAATCCGTCTGTTCTGTGAAGAATATCAGTGAATAAGCAGCATGAAGAAAACCAAAGAAAGGAGACAAGTCGGGGATAAAGTCCTGGAGAAGTTTAAAGCAGAGCTTTGTTGTAGAAAAGTATCTCAAACTCCTTGGAAAAGGAGCTTTGGTCAACCAAAGTTCAACTTTGTTGTCTGGCCGTGCAATTTGTGTGGCAGTACCCTAAAGAATTACAATAGCAGCATCACTTTGTGGGAATTTCTTTGAGTGACTTTTCTAAATCCAATTAAGACTCTATGGCTTGACTGAATAATTGATTTGAGAATTAATCCAGTCTGACTGAGATTGAGCTAATTGGCAAAGCCGGTAGAGACTTAACTCAAAATACTAAACGATATAAATCAGAGATGAAAAATGTATTTTCATTTTGGGCCGTATCAAAAACATGAATCTTCTTAAAGGGCCGGTTGTGCCAGAATATAGTAATAAAACTAACTAAATTGCTAAAGTATCAATAAATAGCTGTTCCTCCAGGATTTTGTGATTGTTTTAGAAATGTTTGTAAGTTATTTTTACAATACTTGCACTAATGTATGATGTTAAATATTACCTTTTATTACGGACTTTAACATGGCATCAAGTTAAAGTAAGACTGAGGCAGCAGTCAGTTAAGCTCAATGTTTTTGACCAATTTTGTGAAAATTTGCAGTAAAATCCGGAAGAAATGTGAAGACTTGTTGGTTTTGTGTGAAATTTGCAGATTTGTGAAAAACTGGAGGGATTTGTTGATGTAACTTGGAGTCTAGAGGGCCAAATTTGGCTCCCGGGCCTTGAGTTTGACACCTGTGATATAAATCCAAAAGGAAGAAAAGCAAAGTATTGGGTGCAAGCTAAAATCAAATCCACCCTTCAATTTTTTATTTTTTATTTTTTATTTAAAAATAATAATTAAAACCATTCGTTTTTTATTTTCTTTCTGATTCAGAGATGTAAACTAAAAATAAAGTTTCCTTTTGTGACAAAGCGTAAGCATGTTCAAGAACAAAGACCTGACGGATGTAAAACTCACAGACTCCGGGGCTTTAATGAAGATCTTGGTTTTTCCGAGCTGGAACTGATCTTGATCCATGTTGACGGAGCGCAGGAGATGAAGGACGCCTTGCTTCTCGTCTCCTCGCCACGTCGGCCACGACTCTTTGGTCAGGATGGCGTACCTGAAGATCACAACGTACCGCCACAACTATCAGCACCAGACATGTGACTGAATCAAACCAGAAATTAAATGCAAAAGCAACAATTAAAGCCGTTATTAATGAAAGTCTGATGATACCTGTTGAGGAACTTCCGGAAGACTCTGCGGTAGGCGTAGCCAGCGCGCCTCACCCTGATGTTTTCCTTCAGACCCAGATACTCCACCTGATGCTTCACTCTGGAGACACAACATCCTCATCATCATCATTAAGTGAACTCATGTGCTTCCTTTTGTCACATCCTCAATCATCCTCCCTTCATGTTTAGATTATTACAGCCATCAGCCACCACATTGTTTCAAACATCTTTCCGAGGCTCATGAAGCTCTCCATCCCCTCGGGGAAAAGCCGCTCATTGTATGCAAAATAGCAGGTCTTACAGTTTTTTCTCTAAAACAAAGAGCTTAAGCACCATTTGGTTCTGTACAGTCAAGCTTCCTGTGAAAACGCCGATTCCGGTGCTAATTAATGAGCCACATTGCGCCGCGCTCCCAACAGGAAGGTCATCATAAGCCCTGAACAATGCAGCATCACTCTGTGTGGGAACAAGAAGTCCCCAAAGCCGGCATGGGGGAAGGAAAGGAGCGGGAAGCTCATGAACAAAAGCACAAAGAAGAAGAAGAAGAAGGGGTTTCTTCAAATAAACACCAAAAAAAAAGAAAGAAGAGGATCAGGAGGAAAGGTCTCAGTACAAAGTAGTTTGTTTGTTTTTAACTAAAATTCAGAAGCGGATTCAAAGCATTAATGCTTTAATATGACATCACATTTCCGTCCTCTCTCATCATCAGGCGTGTTGTGGAAAAGTGGAGCCAACTCCGAGGACTTTGAACTGAACAATGTTGTTTTTTTTTTTACACAATGAACCAGAAGTTAGCTCAAATAGACGCCATTTAACCGGGAGAGAACAAAAGAGGCAGCTTGCATTATCCGGTAAACTTCTGGCTCATAACTAGTTACATTTTCTTTAGGTTTTTTTTTGGGGGGGGGAGATACTTTTATTATAATTTTTACTACGCTGTACTTTTTACTTTCATTTGAGTTATTTTATCATGAAGTATTGATACTCTTACTTAAGTAAAATTTATGTGAGTAACTTCACTGAATGAAGAACAAGTTTGTTTTAACCAAAGATTCACCAGACACATCGATGCACCTGCTGTTTTTGTTAAAGTTTCATAAATTTTACGTCAAAATAAATGATCTGGAAACTTTACCTTGGTTTTCCTATTTTTTAATTACGTTATTTATATATGTTAAATTTTCATTTTGGTCCTTAAAAACACCAAAGTGTCCACGTGATTTTATTTTTTGGTCGAATACTAAATGATTGATTTTACTCAACAGCCTTTTTACCGAATACATTTTTACTCTTATTTGATTCATTTCCTTAATGGCTACTTTTTAATTTTACTTGAGTAAAAATATGCTAAAGTAGAGCTACTCTTACTGGAGTATAATTTTTGGATACTCTACTCATCTCTGGTTATTAAGCAGAAAAAAGTCACAACATTTTCCCTCCAAGATGAAAGATTGAAGACCAAACTTCACTTTTGTAAGCTGTTCAAATGTGGCTGCATAGCTTCTCTGGGAATCAATCCTGTCTTGCTAACATTATGCGGGTTTTTCTGGATGTTTTTAGGAGCATTTAAATAAACCTGCTGGTTTCTGCTCTGGGAGAAAACGGTTCTGCCACGACTCACCGTGATTCTTCCCAGTCTTTTGGCTTCTTGGTCTCATTCGGTTTGATGCAGCGAATGTAGTGTGGCGTGCATTTCATTAGTGTGCTAACCAGGTCATTGGCTTGTTTCTAGAGAGAGGAATCAGAACAAGCATAAAAACAGGAGGCCAAAGATGTTAAAATGATTAAAACCTTCAACAGTCCTGCAAACTATTTGCTAAGGAACACAAACTTCAACCCAAAGCTCTTTCCCACATCAGCCCTGATTATGAGACGATACACACACTTTGAAGCAGATACCTTTATTTTGCTGCCTGCTGTAGTTGGCCGGCCTTTCTTCTCAGCATTGAGGTTTTCAGGGAACAGCGCCCTGATGAAGGAACTACGCAGAGACAAATGAGATGAAGTTTATTTTGAGATCTACAGAAACAAAGAACTGTAACAGCGGCCCAGTTTCTAGCTTGTCGGCATGAAAACTGCAGTTAATGATTAAAGAACCAAGGTTATTTTCCAGACTGAGGTCGCTCATCTGAATTCCTGAAACATTTGGGAAGGTTTGAGCTGGGGGAGGCTGGGAAAACATGGTGTGTGTGTAGAAAAATATCTGCAGGGACATCTCTTTGCAGGAAAACACTGTTGCTCAGTTAGGAAAAAAATAAACAATTTCCAAAAGTCTGCATTTCTGTAAACTAATCCAAAACTTTAACTTTCTTCTAAAGAAGTTTTGCCTTTACTTGTTTGGATGTGAACTTTGACAAAACACAAAATTATTCTTCATCTTTATCCAGGTAGAAAAAAGAAAACTTTTTCATTTAAACCCAGTGTTTGAAGGCCAAGCATGTCTTTAAATTACACCCAGAACTTATTGTTTAACTTCATCAGACCAAAATATATTATATTAAAAAGGTTTTAGGAGATTTTAACCAGGCATTAATGTTTGTCCTGCAACCTTACACACGAATACAGAAAGCTGCTATTACTAGTCTTTGTTCAGTGTTGTCACCTCTAGGCAACTTTTACGACCAGCTGCTTATCTTATCTTTTGAGAAACTTAATTCTATAAATAATGGTCCTCCAGACTAATATATTTGTTAATCTGTTGATCCTTTTACTTCTGTGCAAATTACAATTTCACCAAAAAGGAAGTTAATATAAAAAAGAGAAAAATTGAACTTTACTTCAAGTTAATCTGTCCTCTTGCCATCTGCTTTTCATCTCTTGTTTCCACTATATTTTCTATTACACATTGAAAATATTAAAATAAAACCAACTCATACAAAATACGCAGGGAATATGATTGCGAAGGATGTTAAGGCGAAAAAAATCAGTTTATGCCGAAATCACAGAAAGGCTGTGAGAGAGAAAAACATGACCTCATCTTTACATTTATTTAATTTCTACTTGCTTTCCATCTCTAACATTCAAACCCGTGTGAATAAATAGAAGATATCACTGATCTGCTGCTCAAAACAAATGGAGGCTCTCGTATCTTTGTGTGCACACGTGTGTGTCTTCATGCTTTGCTAATTGCTATTTAATTTGATCATTTTTCACCACCTGTTTCTGGGGGAATTGGATTTAACCTCCTACTTCATGGCTCAGTGAATGTGCACACAACGAAGCCTTGTTGGGGGTTACACAGACAATACTGCTGTTTGAACAGATGGCCACACAACTGTAACACAGGGAGACCAGACTCCACAACACACACCCCAAAAAGGAAAAAGCCTGAGACTGTGAGGACCCAAAAGCCACATCATCAGACAAAAGCCAGACAATATTCAGAGGGCAGGACGCCATGCGGCCCTGCACACTTCTGCAGCATCCTGTCAGAGTCCAGATGGATCAAAACCTCTGCAGATGTCAGTCAGATGTGGTTAATTAAAGCCAAATGGATGTGAAGAGAAGATTCCTCCACTAGTGCAGCCATAAAATCCTGCGCATGTGTTGGTGCATGCTTACATGTCGCTGCTCTGCATCAGCTCAATGAGGTCAGTGAACAGGACGTCTCTGTTCCTCTCGCAGAACCCGTCTGCGTCGTAGGACACCTGGACAGAGGACACAGAGGAACATCTCAGCTTTATGGAAAACATATGATAATCATGAGTTGTGAGAATTTCATACTGAGAAGGAGAGGAATGTTTTGAGCTCAGTCATGGGAGCCTAAAGTCTTTTTTTTTTTTTTTTTTTTTTTGCAAGGCTCATTAAGCCTGCGGCATGTGTGCCAAGCTGAGAGCCGCCACACATCTGGAGAATGACCCAAACTGGACCATATGCATTATCTCAGACTGGATGATTTTGCTTTATGTTTAAATACAATAAGAAGTGCAATGAGAAAGAAAAACAAAGCACAAAGAGAGAGACAAGTGAGGTCAGGTCTGGAGCTGGTTTCAAAGTGGAAACCTTTAAAAAAAAGCACCAGGATGGTGACGCAGACTACCAGATTGAAACACCAGCTGCATAACTGGTGTTTATGACAGATCATACAAGGAGCGGCCCTCTCACCAAAACCATGAAAAACACACTTTAATAAGCTTCTATTTCCAGAACCGAACCATCAGCTGCCAGCATCAGACGAATGGCAAAACAAAGACAGGTGTACGCCGACTTTGGGGAAGCTGGTGCCAGTTTTTGCCAAACGTTTCCCCGAGCACCGACCTTGCCGGCGTAGTGATGGATAATGAAGCCTTGGTTCCAGCTGTTGAAGTGCTCGTGTGTGTTGATCTGCATCCGGAGCTTCTGCAGCATGGTCTGGTCGGCTCCCTCGCCCACGGCGTGCATGGTGGCACACACATCGTCCAGGATGCACATGATACCCGGCGGACTCTAAGATCACAGAGAAAACACTCGTTAATACCGACTTCTGCAAAACATCTCAATATCTTGTGTGATTTTGGTATAAATTTGTGTCTAAAATCTTACAAAAGCTAAATGAGCTTTAAAATTTGTGTCTATTAAGACATAAATCAGATTTAAAAAGCGGATCGTTTTCAATAAAATACTGCTCTGCTTCATCTGAAGCCTCCATTGTTTCTCAGAAGCCTCTCAGACTCAAAGCGCATGTTAGCTTGTCACTGGATTAGGCGGAGAGCTGAACTGTCAGGCACCGATACAAATCCCCTGCCCCTCTCAGACGCAGCCTTGCTGTAAAGCTCTTGTTGTGGATTTGGTGGATTAAGCCTCTCAATATAAATAATCAATCAAATTAAGAGGCATGTCGGCACATTTGGGAGTCTGAAGCTGGGGCTCGAGGCAAACGGGGGGGAAAAAATTAAGGAAGTTTTCTCAGCTCAGTAACAGGAAATACAAAATGAATAACTTTTCTGATTTCTAATTTTATTTGATGATTGTTTAATAGAGACTTGCCCAAAGCACCAGTCAATGTCTGTGCATTTTACATAGATAAAACTAGAAACAAGGTGTTAAAAAATAAATATGCATTGGTGTAAATATTGTAGTGTTTGATTTACTTTGCTCTCAATGAGATCGCAGACAATCTTGTTGTTGAAGTAATCTATGGGAGTCCATTTGATGCCCTCCTGCACATACTCCTCCTACAACACATTTAAAAAAGGACATTTAGACAATAATAATAATAAAAAATACATAACTATGCACAACAAAGGTGAGTACGTGGAAACGTCACCTGCTCCGCTTTCAGAGTCAGCTCAATAAATATCTGCTGCAGCTTCTCGTTCACAAAGTTGATGCAGAACTGTTCAAATCCATTTTTCTGAAATAGAGGAGACAATTTTTACAATTCATACATTTAGGGAGAGGTTCATGCTTACAAGAAAGAAACAATACCAAGTCCAGGTTCTCTTAGCAACAGAGTCAAACCAACTTGTAATCAGATTAGAAAAGAAGCCGTCTCAATCATGAGATGGGCTCTAATCCGCGTGCTTTATAGATTAGCTTGATCCTTTCTTTTAAATCTGTTTAAATGCTGAAGCACTTAATCTAAATCATGCCATATTCATGTGTCAACACCTCATAAACACTCACCTGGAAGATTTCAAAGCCATAAATGTCCAGCACTCCTATATTTAACTCCTGATGATCCTTCACCATGGCTCTGTTGATGGACTGAAGTCAAAGGAATTCATCTTAGCTAAATTGCGAGCTGCCACAGTGAAACATTTCTGCACATCATAACCTCAACAAGCGTTCACGGATACCTCAACCAGGTAGTCAAAGACGCGCGAATGCAGGGCTTTGGAGAGAGCGTCCCGGGTGTAACAGGCCTGCTCCACGTTCAGCGTCACGTCGATGGACTCCTTTGTGTTGCCCCACTTGCTGTCCATCTTTCTGCTCGTCAGCTTCTCCTTTAGCCGGTGCTGGTCGATGCCGAGCAGAAACGCAGGAAATGCTAAAACTAAAAAAAAATAATAATAAAAAAAAAAGACAAGAAAGCATTAAAGAGGATTCTGTGATTCTCAGAATGAATTTGTTTGAGATTCTCTAATGCACTGTTCAAATGTGTAAAATAATTAAACAAGTATTTCTGTAGCGTTTTGGATTATGCTGTTAAATAAACATGCACATTTCTGACAACTTTAAGGGTTTTAAGAGTACGGAGCCTTCTAAGGGTCATGGGGAAACATTTTTCTTTTGCGTTCCCTCTTAATACGTTTTGTCGTTTAATGCAATATTTGCTGGTCTATTTTACATAGAGTCATAAATGTGAATTTCATTTTCTTCTTCAAATATATGCACAGTGAAAAAGTGTTTATATACTTTTAACTCTTTGGTGCAAAAGCTGATTGAAAATCGATTTATTCACTGCATGTTTATGTCTGTTTGTGAAAGGTTAAGATGGAACTGCACAAAAAAGTCAGATGACTATTTATTATTTCTATTACCCCGTGAAAGTAGCTCAGAAATAGTCCAAATAGTTTGGATGTATATTTTCTTTCTTTCCTTCTTGAGGAAAGGTTTTGTTTATATCTTAGAAGGGATGGAAAGAGATGGAAAGTCCATGTTTGCCCTGTTTTGCTTTTCCATTTTGCAGATATGTTTGTGGTGCATTTCTATCCTAAAGAAAAAGATATAAAGCTTCAGATATCTCACAAACAAGATATTAGCATACATGGAAAAAAAACTTACAAAAACCTTGTATTATAGAAGAAAGTATGGCGGCCACCGTAAAAAAGACTTTTGTATTCAATTATGCAGCGTGAACTGATCCCTATAAGAAAAATATCGTTCAATATGTTGGAAAATTTGATTTAACGATGAACACGTACCAATTCCCACACATGAACTGAGAAAGCAAAGAGGCATTTCTATGAACGGCAACATGCGAATCGATCTGCAGGACGGCACTCGTTCGATAAGCTGCCTCTTCTTCGCTTTGCATGTTAGTAAAACGCTTAAAACTGGGTTCTCCAACAGGTTTTTTGTTCTTGCACTTCATTTATTCCTTTCAATAAAATTTTTGGAACTACAGGAACCTTTCCTCATAATCCTAATGTGCAAAAATCTTATTGCTATAGAAACCAGTGTCTCAGACGGCTAAACCGAGGTCTCCTCTGCAGAGAAATTGGGAGAACAATGGTTTTAGCCAAACACTTGAAAGAAAAACTTTGCACACCACAGACTACTGGCCACGACCTGGTGTTGATGTTGTCCCTAGAGAACCCCTCCCTGCCTTATTACAGTGACTCACTTCCCCTAGAAGGAAATAACTCTCAGGCCTGCGTCTGGGAATGCTTCGGACCGCTGTAGTGGCTCCTGTACAGGAGATTAGGGTATAGACGACCATACGGCCGCTTCAATCAAATGAAAAATACCACCCATGTGTTTAGAGTTGACTGTACAGGATGACCCAAATTCTTTGGGTCAATGTTTCTGGGAACATTGTCCAAGCAGTGACAATGCTCCAACAGGCTTCCTGCAGCAGATTTGTTAGTCAAAGCATCAGAAAGTAAAAAGAGCAACAGATGGGATGTTGTTGGAGCAGGGTCCATTTTTCCACCAATCACAGTTGATGCTTCCTTTCATAAAAAAAATAAATAAATAAATTAAATGATTTGGTCAGGTTTTCAAGATTTTACAGAAATAAATACGAAGGTGGTGATGTCTGTAAGATGTTTGGAAAACATGCAAAACTTTTGTCCAAGTTGACGATATGACGACTTGCAATAGCAAAAAAAAACAACTTCAGCAGGAAGAGTTGATGTCTTCCTGCTTTCAGATTATTAAAAGCATAGACCCAACATCTAACCTGATGATGGGAAAAAATTAAATGCATTATTTCCATTAGTAGTAAACATTGTTGATAGACATTGGTTGCCGAGCATAATGACATCCTAATGCCCTCTTAAAACATTTTCTGCAGCTTTAAGCAGCAGGAAAACAAGCATCTCAGAACATATTGCTGGCTCACAGATCATGAGCTGTAAAATTAGATAATGTTTCTTCCCAGCAGCTCTTTACAATTTCAGTGTTGCCTACACTGATGGTCTACACCAGACTTTGTAGGAGCCAAATCAAAACCTAAATGTCAATAATGAGGTGAAAAAGGTTCAAAAGACAGTTTTTTAAAAAACTAGTTTTGTTTGCTTATTTGAAGTCGCATGGTGAATTTGATTTGTACTATGAAGATTAATTTCAACCTTCCAGGTTTAAAATTTTATTTTTTACCCATCAAAGTTTGAATTATGTCTCAGGTCCCCCAGGTTTAACTTGCAATATGGCCGCCGCTTGTTAAAAACATGGTTAGACTTCTGGCAATAATCTGTTTATTTGCACTTGTGATTATTTTATATCTCATCAGACTTAAATCTCCATCTGTGATTTCATGTTGAAATTTAAGTTAATTTGTGTGGCACAATTCAGCATCAAGGCAGGTCAAAGTGCTTTTCAGCATAAAAACATGATGCAGAGCTTTTTTTAAGGTCTAAAATTAAGACAGAAATTACACACATTTTTTACTTCCAACTTTTGATTTCTGGGAGGAATTAAACACAGGATCAGCCTTCTTTAAATCAAAACATACAAAAGAAAAGAAAAAAAAAATCACTGCTTAAATGTATTTTTATTGTGCAAGTGAAATTGTGACTTTTATAAAATGTGTTCCCACCAAATAAACATTTCCTATAGTTTCTGCCTGTCGTCACTAAGCTCTGAGTTTTCTACTGTGGCTGAGAACAAATCTCAGGTTTCTTTCAGAGATTCACAACTAAATACATCTGTGCCATTTGACCCACTTGTCTGTTTGTGTCACTTTCAATGAGTCAAAAAAGCAGAACTATTAAAGTCAATGGAAATGTTGAGCAGCTATTTTGACACCAGTCCAGAAGAAACAGCAAGACTCTTTCACCAAGTACATTTCATTCTTGGAGATTTGAAATTCAGTATTTAGCAGTAAAACTTAAACTACTAAGTGAAAAATGAATAAATTACCTTTACTGGTTAATTGGATTTGCATCCTGATGTCAGAGTTTGATGGGGGGATTTTTGTAATTCAGATTCAGATGCATGTTTAACCCAGAAATTAAAGATGTACAGAGGAGAAACTGAGAACCTGATGCTTCTGGTGAAGAGCAAGAAGCTGCGTGACTCTTGCTGCTCTCTGTCACAAACAAGCTGATTAAAATAAGAAAGAAGCTGATGACTCATCCTGGACTTAGAAATTAATGCACTGAAATAGCCGGTGTGTATTGGTGGGAGGTGTCTGCTGACTGATTAAAGCTGAGTGGACTTTTCCTAAAAAGGCAAATCTCAGTTAGTAGGGATTTTAGAGGAAACGCTTTAATGTGCTGCAGCAAATAGCTTGCAAGCTGTTTTTTCCTTTGGGAGGAAAAGCAGCCTGTCTCAGACAGCTTTTAAGCTGAATGTGCAGAAATTTAGGAAACCATTAGATCACAAATCAAAGGTGTGAAATAGACATAATGAGTCTGCTGCGAATGACTCGACTTTAGTCTCAATATGTCACAGCAGATTTATGAAGCGTTGCGTGTAAATGTCTGTTTGCAAGTATTAATGAGAAACTCTGTTCCTTTCTTTTTAAACTGGCTTGATTTATGTTCAGAGACAAAGCAAGCAAGTAGTGCAAAGTTGAGATTATCGAGGCCTGCTGATAGCCAGCAGTGAGTTGTGTGTCTCACTTACTCAGATTGTGTCTTGTTGCAACATCATAGGAGATGTAAACAAAGTGCACTGCAAAAACCAAATCTTACGGTGCATTTCTATCTAGTTTCTAGTGCAAATATCTTTGCATACTTAAATAAGACAAGTGTAACTTACAAGTATCTATTCAGCAAGATATAAGAACTTATTTTAAGCCAATAATTCCTTAATATTAATTTTAAAAAAGTGCTGGTTGCACTGGCAGATTTTTTCCGCACTTTTAACATTTCATGCAATATAAGTGAAAAAGAAATCTGCCAATGAAACTAATAATTAAAAAAATAATAATTAAGGAATTATTAACTTAAAACAAACTTCTATATTTTGCTGAAAAGTTACTTGCAAGTTAAAACACTTGGAATAAGACAAGACTAAGAAATTTTCAATAGAAATTGGACCACAAATACTTGGTAAGATTGTGTAGTGTGAACATGAACATAATTACCAGTCCAGGAACACACAGTGTCGTCTTTTGCAGGATCAAATTAACGAAATTGCGAGAATTGATTGGTACACAATAAAATGACCATGTAACACCTGAATGTACCTCCAGGTAGGAGTATTTTTCTAACATTTTAGGGAAACATCGGAAGAGGAATCATTACAGTTCGCCTGTAGGGAAACATTTTAGAAGGAGCTGCAAGATAATTTAGTTTTGTAACAAGTATTACATCAGTTATTTAAATCCTAGAGATTTAAAGTTCTTATTTATTACCACCTACAGATGAAGAGTCTTAGTTTTTACTCTGATTGTTTTTGTATTTTCAAACCTTAACATTTTAAACCCTCTCTAGACAAGGTGCAAAGATAAGCATGTTCACATCTTTGAGGTTCAAATGACTGATTATGTAATACAATCGAACCTTTACACCGAAACTGTCTGTACAGAAAGTCCAAAACTTTTGGGTTTTTAAATGCAACCATACGGTGAGGCTGAGAAGAGCAGGAAAGAGCAGAAATTATGAAGTGCCACCATTACGTCTGCACAGAACAGACTGCGGCTTTGTTCTCTGGTCCTGTCCAAGACATTATAGAGATTTGGTCATGAAAGATGGAGAAAGGAAGAAAATAATAAAATAAAGCAGCAGCAGGCGAGAAGAAACAGGATAGGCGAGAGAAAGTGTTTTTTTTCCAACATCGGTTTTGCCTTTGACAAAAGTCCAGTTGTGCAAAAATAACTATATTTTCTGGTAGTCCACCATAAGACAGAGTTACTTCAGACTTCTGGCAGCAGGCCTGCATTAACACAGTAAAACTTTAGGGTGTGTATGTGAGAGAGAAAGTGTGGTATGGGAGAAATATCCTCCAAAGCCAGCCAGAGACAGACAGCTCAGGTCCCAACCAGCCATCACCCCTCCAACAACATCAGAACCACAGATTTGCTTCTGAGTCTGCAAACTCTCCTGCATCACTTCATACCAAACTGAACCGTCTCAACAGCAGCAGCTGAAAAAGAGCTGAAATGTAAAATAATCACTCTACTTACACTCCTCACTCTCCACAGCAGCGTAGTTGCCTGATTCTCTGAAGGTGATGTTCCCCACATGAAGGACTCCGGCCACAATCTGAAGCACCATGGACTGGTCCTCTGCAGAGATGCCAATCACGTCCATGGCTTGCTGCAGAAACAGGCGGGGAGGGAAATATTCTGCATTATCAGGACTGCAATGTGTGCTCCGCCGTCTTCTGCAGTAGTTTCTCTTTGTTCTGCGAATGGAGAACAAAGGGAAAATCGTACCATCGTTTCCTGAAATTCATTCCTATCGTTGATGTCGTCCACTTTGTAGGAACCGGACTGATTGAGGTAGGAGTAGTAATCCAGGCTTGTGATTCCCAGGCTTTTCTTTTGTTCTCCACTCGCTCCTTCAATGAGCTGTGGAGCAGAAGTTCATAATTTATGTGAATGCAAAACGTGTCAATATTTCTTCATGCTAAATAACCTGCTGTGGACAAAAGCTTTGTGATGAGAAGAAAACAAACTGTTTTTAAAATAAAGATTCTTCAAAAATATTGCCATAAAAAGTCAGTTTTTTCCCCCCTGCACTGTCTGAGGTCAAAATAGTAGAGAGATAAAAAGTTTAGACCCTCCAAAGTCTTAAGACACAGAAATATAAATTTGTTAGAAAATAAACAAAATGTCCTTTTATTTCATCAATTCAATTCAAAAAGTAAAATTCACATATTATATATTTTAAGATATTAATTCTGTCCATCTTGGCGAATATGGCTTACAATTAATAAAAACCTATAAGGAAGTTTCCCAGATGATTTAAATATTAAATCTAACCAATGAAAACTATTTTAATATGAAAATGTCAATTTCCTGTTCAGTATATGAGCTCAGTGCTTGAGCAAGGTTTCATTTTGGATTAATTACTGCAACAATGCAGTCTGTCACTCTAATGAGGAGTTAAAGGAGCTCAGGTTGCTTTTGCATCGTTTGAACAGTGACACCGTCCAGGAACAGATACCTGCAGCAACGTGGGCAGGCGTGAGGTCAAAATGGAAAAATGAAATCATTTTCTCCATGTCAGCAGAAAAAGGTGATATCACTCTCTGAGAAAACTTCAGTCCAACTTTTTCTCTTAGTCCAGATGAGACACTAGTGATGCTCTCGCTAGTCTCAGTATTTGGAAACGGTCTTTTTTTCAAGCCAAACATGTTTATAATCTAGGATGAAAAAATATTTTTAATGTTTTTCTTTCATGTAATATTTGGATCTTGTGAGAAAAATGAAGCTCTGCTTTATGCTGGCTGTAAGCTAATCTTCAAAAATAGCAGAAATAGACACTTGAAACTAATTAGAGTCTTTCAAATCTATGCAATAAGTGAGTTTTGCTTTTAGAAAGAAGCATTTCAATGTCTCCTAACATAAGCAGACGACAACCAACCAGCAGTCATTGTGCAGCTGAACATCTTGTTACATAGCTCTTCACTTTGTTCATACTGAAGTATCGGGAGTGTCACAACCTAAAGATTTTTCAAAAATAAAACATCCTGACAATCATTTTAAGAGCTTGACCCAAAACTTCCACAATCACAACAAGCAGTGAAAACTTCTGAACCTTTTCTGTTATATTCTGCCTGTCACAGAGTGAGGATCTTTTTTTTTTTTTTTTAACTGGGTCGGGCCTCAGGTTATGCACAACAAAATAACTAATAAAACATTAATGTTTTTCCCACATTCACCTGATAGAAAATATGGAAACTCCTTTCTCCAGGATTCCTCATGACGACACGTGACTTCTCCAGCAGGAAGTTGGAAATTTTTCCGCCATCTGGTTCGCCGCCGGAACTGAACTGAATCTCAAAGTATTTCCCCTATTGGATCAAAGGATTTTTTTGAGTACTGTAGCTGGATAAAATGAGCAGAAAATACAGATGTATGGTCTAAGTTTCAGGCACCTGGCCATTTAAATGGCTGCTAGTGTGTGTGTGTGTGTGTGTGTGTGTGTGTGTGTATACATCGACCGTACATATAAATCTGACCCTTCTTGTTTTCCAGGCTCTGCACTCCAGACAAGCCTGTAATGTATCAGTTTCAGTCAAGCTGAGAGAAGAGGCCCAAAGCTGAACACAGGATCTATTTGTTCAGTGTTTTCAAATGTTGTGATCTCAGGTCATCAGTGCCAACCCACTTAGTTTTTTTTCTTCTTCAAAACCAATTTAAAATATCTTTATGGAATCTAGCCTGCGTGGGAATTTAACCAGGAATCTTTGGTGAAATGTTGTGGAAAGTAAACTTTTGCCAGTTTTTGCTGGCTTTAAATGTTAATCTCAGCTAAAAAGCAGAGAGGCCTGCAAGTTTCTGTGTCCTAAAAAACATTTTCCTGTCAACCAGGGAACACATGAGGTTCAGGCAAGAAAACTAGAGAATATAATCCATTAGTAAACATTTTATAAAAAAACCCAAAAAAATAAAAATCCAATCTAGAGGTGAGCCACAAAAATCCTCCTACTGTAACATAGCTGTAAGGTTTGTGGTTTCTTGTGAGTCATATAATAGAGGATTTATTATCATTTAGATGAAGAAGTCCAAGAAAAACATGGAAAAATATGTCTGGAAGGATTTTAAACCCACTTTTTGTATCACAAATCTGGATTTTGAAGTGTCTTCAATGTTTAAGCCACTCCAATTCACAAAGAACTGAGCGACGAAGGCCTTACAAATCTGCTGGAGTTGTTGTTTCTCAGAGTCTTGGCGTTTCCGAAGGCCTCCAGCAGCGGGTTGGACTGCAGGATGATGTCTTTGACATGCTGCGAGGAGACAAACGCTTCGTTACGCACAGGCAGGTAAGAGACGGCGCAACATTTCACACCCTCGCCCACAGCCTGGTGCAGGGTTTGGAAGTTTCCACTCAGACACCGGCGCAGGCGAGTGCATGGACGCACACACAGCCACATGCACGTCCACAGACAGCACACACACGGACGGTCTGGAGGACATTATCCTTTCTGCGAGCCATGTGCGCGTCAGAAACACATGAGTTTCCAATCTTTACAGCAGACAGCGAGGTTCCCTCTTCTGTTATTGCTCACAGAAGCTGAATGGAATCTTTTTCTTTTGCCTAAAAGGGTCGAACAGTTCAATTGTGGTAGTTTGCTAACATTTATGAAATAATCTTTGTATATGGTGCTGCGCAACAAACATACTCATCTTTTTGCAACACTTCAGCAGATTTTATTGGGATTTTATACGAGAGGCCCTCACAAAGTAGTGAGTCACTGCAAAGTAAAAGAAATATTTCCAGTGGTTTTCAGTTTCCTTTGTAAGGAATTTAAGTAAGGCCCCTTTACTCGAATCCCCTTTCAAAATACCTTTGATTAGTAAATAAAGTCAACTTGTGAGTAATTCAGATAAACAACATCATTGAGACCAAGAAACACAGCAAACATGTCAGGAAAAAAGCTACAGAGAAGTTTAAACTGGAATTAAATGATAAATTAATATCTCAAACTTCAAATATTGAGCAGAGTCCTGTTGAATCTGCCATGTGAAAATGTAATAAATAAGGAAAGCCTACTAAGAAATGCCACATCAATCAGACGAGCAGCCAAGAGCCACATGGTGGTGGCAGCCTCATGCTGTGGGAAGGCTTTTCTTAACAGAGATAACAACTGGTTCAAAGGGAAGACGGATGAAGCTACACAGAAGGACATTTTTTAAAGAAAACCTTTGAATTTAAATCTGTAGCTGCAGCTAAAGGTGGTTTTACAAAGTACTGACTCGGGTGCCATGAATACAAATGCGGGCCATAATTCTCTAAATTTATTTGTAGAAATTTTTCAAAACCATCCATTTATCCATGTACTTCCACTGTGCTCTTATGAACTCCTCTGTGTTAGTCTGTCATCTAAAAAACTGACGTCTTGTGGTTGTAACTTGACAACGTAAAAAATGTCGACGGTCATGAATAATTCTGCAAGTTGCAAAAGAATGCGTTCTCTAAAACTGTCATACTGAACAAGAAACAAAAGAAGGATAATAGAGGTTTAACATTTCATTAAATAAAATGTTTCAAGTGAGTAATGTTAGTGAGCTGCATTTATTCTGCAACGTATTCTTCTGAAAACAACATCTCCATCATTTCTGATTCTGCCTCGGTGAAAACAGCTCTGAGCAGATTAAATATATATATATATATATATATATATATATATATAAAAACAATCTTGGTTTGGGAGGAGGTGCAGTTCCTGATCAAACTTTAGATCTTTATCAAGATTAGGAACTGGGCATCTGCTGGACTGGAGGGACACCAGATGGCTGAAGGGGGGCTGGGAGGGAAAGAGGCTGCTGATGATGGAGTAGAAAAGAAGTAAAAAAACTACAGGATTCTCTGATTTTGCACAAACGGGTTCAACTATTTCTTACTCCGCGAGAAAAGTAGACGTAGGCCGAGGGCTTTTAAGTATTATGAAAATGTTGTACAGATGAGATGAAAGAACTTTGCAAAGTTAAAGCCGTTTTGCACAAATGTACTAAAACTTCTTAAGCAGATATGATTTTTAACAAACACATTGATAATGCTGCATTTTCTGAATATGCCTCATCCAGACCTGTTTTACATTTTATTTAACTAGCAAAGAATGTTTTTCTTTTTTTGACAGTAATGGTTTATTTTGCGTTTTCTCATATGTTCCCTCAGACATCAACCGTCTGTGCAATAAAGCACCAGAAAATATTCTCCTGTCCTGAGAGGACAATCAGATCGTCTTTACCTGAACTCTGGGTCCGCCTCCCGACACTTTGGAGATGTAGCCCATGATATATTTGGCTGCCACAGTCTTCCCTGCTCCGCTCTCTCCGCTGAAAAGCAAAAATACATGTTTCATGAGCCTCTGGGATTAATTTGAAGGCATCTAATATTTTAAGAACCCGAAGCAGGTGAATTGTTTCTGATATTTTAACAATTTGCTTGAAGGTTTGTGGAGCTTCCTTGTTATTCTCACCCATCACCAACTCCTGCATGTCAAAAGTTAATCACTGCTGAAAACAATTTCAGAACATTTTGAGTTACTGTTAAATGTTGCACCAGATGTATAAAGTTGGCTTTCAAGTCTTATGACTGTGCTTCAGTTAAAATCCCTCTAAACTACGTACAAATGTCAGCATAAATGCCAAAGGTCTGGTTTTGTTTTGTTGTTTTTAAATCTCTAGAACCTGCTTGAAATGATTGCCAGGAGCAAAAACATCACTGTGTGCAATTCAGATCTCAGAGTCATGGAAAACACTTGTTTGCTCTGTTGATTTTAACTTTTAGGGACCTGTGGAGTAAAACTAAAACAAAACAATAACAATACCTGGACTTGATTCAAGGTTTACTTAAAAATAAACACATTTGTTTGGGCAGGTAAGAGGACTGCTGAGATTTACATTTTTTAAAAAGTCCCTCCTGGTGTTTATTTGAGGATCTATTGCAGTATTGGAGACTATTCTTCCCAGGATCCACCCAAAGCATTAAAATAAAAATATCCTTTACAAACATTACAAAAAAAGACATACATTTAACACAAAATTCAAATTAACCACTTCCATGTAATGTAAATGCTGGTTTAGGAGACCTTATTCCCATAAACTATAGGTTTTAAAGAAACGTGCAAAAATTAAAATCACTCAATTTATTCACTCATGTATTGTAAATTTTGAAAATAAAATCCTGAAATTGCTGATGTCAAACCTTTTGATGAAGATAATAACTTTAGTAGGTGATGCTATAAAACTAGATCTAAGAGAACAGATGTGTTTTGTAGATTTAGAACTACTTTATACAAAACTCCTTACAACATACTGACAGAAAATAAGGCTAATTAAATCACTAATTTATCCACTTATCTAGCTTCAGACACGTATGACCTAAAGTGAAGTCCCATCTTTTAATGTCAGGTCAGTCCACCTTTAGAACTGTTAGCTCTTCTGGAAAGGTTTCCCATAGGGTTCATGTTTTGAATATTTTTCCAAATTTTTCCAGACACCGATTCTGGAGAAGAAAACTTGGCTTGCAGTAATTCATTCCAAGGTGTTTTATAGGGTCAAAGGTCAGGATTCTGAGCAGGTCAGTCAAGTCTTTGCACCACAAACTCGCTCAGCCGTGACTTTATGAACTAACCTTTGTGTGCTTCATGCAGTCATGTTGAAAAGGAAGGGAGAGTAATATCATCTAAATATCTTGGTATTAATTTCATTGGAACCAAGTAAGTCAAGACCAATATCTAAAAAAACAAGCCCACATCATAATCCTCCCTCCACCAAACTTTATAACTGATGCATACACCTGCAGCCGTGGAAGTGGTTAGGACACCTTAACATAAGTTGGTTATATATTTAAGTATATAACCAAACTAGATTTCGTTCTTAAAACCTGCAAAAATAAAACTTTATTGAAACGCAACTCATCTACTCAGTATGGAAAACATTTTCCAGTTCATGCTATTCCTGGACGCTGAGTATGTTTACCCTCAATGCAAATCTGCTGTGTGCTGTCCATAAGGCTCAGAGGACTTTACATGTTTCTGCGTTGCAAAGCAGGAAAATGTAGACACAAAGTCAAGGAAGTTGGACACCAGGGCTTCTAATTGTAAGAACATACTGAACTTAACGAATAAAAAGGTTCTGATTACATCTGATTGTTAAACTAAACAGAATACCCTCATCATAAAGCCACATATCTGAATACTTAAAAGACATTCAGCTCTGAAAACATAATAATGTGAGGATAATTAAATGTATTAACTCAAATGCAGAAAAAATATCATCATTCACATCTGGGCATGTTTTTTTTTTTGTTTTTTTTTAACGTTCCTCTTTGCCTTTAACTGAACCGGACTTCTAGTTTCTGCGATCCACGCGGTTTGGCAGTAAATGACGGTGAAGTCTGTTTTCTTTCTGCATGTGCCTTAAAGCAGAGTCAGGTTAGAGAAGCTGCTGTGAGAAACACAGCTGCAGACTGTTAAGCGGCTGCCAGAGGAAGTCATGGAAGCGACTCTATTACACAGCAGTCTCTATAAGCTTGCACCCTTCCCCCTATGTAACTCTGTGCGATTAGCAAATCCTAATTATTGTACAGGTTTCTGCAGCGAGGTCTGAAGTCAGGCAACAAGAAGAAACTTTACTTCAAACTCAGTGCTTAACTTTTATTCCAAGAAACCCTCTGATTTGCATCTGAGAGTATTGTTTTTCCTCCTGGAAGTTAATCTTTGAGGAGCTATTTTAGGCTCCAGTGGGAGTCCTGTTCCCTCTCATTTTTGCTCTCAGCGACTTATTAACCACATGCTGCACAAGACAACACAAAGAAGGAACCTTTAGGTATTCAGTTTCACAGATTCTTACAAATGTAAAGAATGCAAAGGCTGCATAATTTGCTATAGTTGTGATCTGTAGACTTTTTTTAAAATTTGGAAGACATTATGGATTTTTAAGACTTATAGATGACTTAGATGACATGAAACGATTACACTGAGCGGATTATAAAAGGCTAAGATTATGTTTCTAATAGAGAGTTAACAATGACAGACTTTAGTTACCTTTTCTTTAGCTATTCTGGCTACAGATCTGTTTGTCTGCCAGTAAAAAACGTAATGATAGAACTGGCATTTCAAAGATGTTAATGTATTCGGGTCCAGTGTACAGCAGGATATACTGTAAAGTGCAACGGGAGCCTTGTTGGCACTGCAGTGGTTTTCATTCCAGCGGCCAACCTCATCCTTTTGCTTGTGTTTACATACTCTGCATCATAAAGTCCAGCGTTTGCTAACACACCTTAGAAACCGGCAGGAAAATGATCCCTGAAGTGTCTCATTATAGCAACAATACGACTGCCTAAGTATGGTATTTAAAAATAACGCACTGTGTTACCCGCATACATGGGTTTGGTTCTTCTGCTGCCCTCTGCTTCTTGGAGAGGAAGTTGAAAAGGAAGCATACGCCAATAAAACAAAAGACTTAATGCACACAGCGAGGACTATGAGAACATTAGCAGCTTGTTAATGAAGTCACTCAGCTGATTCAAAAAGGTCACTGACGTCAGACTCCAAATTAGACTCCTAATCAGACGCAGCCGCGATTGCTCCCATGTAGGAACAGCTTAAAGTCAAATATGTCACCAACTTATAGTCTAAAGCTTTGTAATTTCAACCTCCAAACAGAGAAATGTATTCCTTAAAACCAAAATCAATGCTTAGTGTACTGCATGTAATTAAGGCTTTTCATTTTCAGATGATTACATCATCAGACCAGAAAAAATGGTAATAAAACACACCAGATAAAATTGGAAATCAGTGCAGTTATAACAAATTAACAAGCCTAAAATACATACTTGCAACTATGCTGTCATGTACAAATTAACTCAACTATATAATCTATGATATAAGAAAGAAAAATGACAATTAAAAGCCACTTATTGGTTTAAGGAGCTGCTGAGCCTCCTCTGCAGATGTGAAACAGCAGGATTTACAGTAAAAATCAAGTTTTAGTCAAACTTTAGTACAACCCGTTAGAGCTCGATTTAATCTGCAGCTCAATGGAGGAGGCCAAGCTGCAGTAATTCATTCTTTACAGATTGTAAAAAGAAACCACAACCCTTTTAAATTACAGGGTTTCTGTGTCCATGTTCTGCACACAAACACCTCAGATTTGACCTGAAACCTACAATAACTGGTTTTCTCCAGCTCTCTTCAATATGTAATTGATGGAGAATAGATTTAGATTAGGAAGCAGTGAGTCAGAGCTGTGCAGCTCATCATCAGTGCAATCATTTTCTCAGCTAATGTGAGAAAGAGCCAAAGCAGCCTTCAGCTGACCACCGTGGTTCACTGCAGCCATTGTTTACCGATACCAGTTCATCATAAAACCACCTCCAGCTTTTGTTTGCTGATTTAGTCAATCATGAAATGTCCCTCTGTGGCTTTATGATGGAAACTGATCCAGCAACTGCTGGCCGTCCAAACAACAGGCTAAAATGCTGAAGCAGAGCTCATTCATAATGAGGTAAGCAATAAGGGAACCACACTGCTCAGATAGCAGGCAAACAGGATATATCTGGAAACCTGACTGCACACATTTCTGCCTCTAGCTTTGTGGTTTAAAAATGTTCACTAGCAAACATTACAAAAGGCGCAGGTGTTGCTCTGCCAAAACCAGGAAGCTCTTCAAAAATACACCCCAACAGCTGCTGCGTTCCCAGCACACATCCTGACTTAACTCAGACCAGATCGAGCTGCACTTTCATCATTTCCCTCTTCTGGATACGATCAGATCTTTCATCATTTTAGGGTTCGACTGAAACTGAAACCATTCTGATGGAAAAACACCACAGGAACACCTCATTCTCAGTCAGTCAGCTGTGCTTAAAGATATGGAGGAACCTGTTTGGCCTGCTCAGCCGTTGCTCTCCCATACTATCATTACTTAAGAATATTTGTGTCACTTCGTAATCTCCGCAGAGAACTACTTTTGTTTCACCCTCTCAGATGCTGAATATTTTGCAAAACAAAATGAGGGCAAGAGGAGAGGAGGTGATATTTGTAGTGATTGTAAAAGGTCTCACCTGATGATGACGCACTGGTTTTCACGGTCGATCATCATATTTCTGTACATGTTGTCTGCCAGAGCGTAGATGTGAGGAGGGTTCTCATACTGAGCCTGCAGAGAAACAGCTTGGTCAAAACTAGTGGGTCAGCATGAAACCAAGAAGAAAGAAAACAGTGGTTTCTGAGTGGTAAGTAAACAACAAAACATTCATCTTTCGTAAAGCGCATCCAGCAGAACGGCTGACCACACGTGCTGGAGTTCCGTTCGGGTTGCTAGGTGCGTTACTAGGTGAGGGGCTGGGCTCAGTTGCTAGGTAACGGCACACTGCCCGCTGATTGTGACGTAACATTCGGGAGGCTTTTGAAATGGCTTGCCAAAAAAACATTGACTATTGCCAAAAAAATGGCAGTTTTTTTTTTTTAGGCGCTTGTGCTGTTTTTAGAAACTCAAACGGAAGAATAAAAAAATGCAAAATGTGAATTATGAATAAAGTGTTTTCACCTATAGCAACACATACAAACTGTGACTTAAATTGTAGGCATACTTAGAGTTTACTATGCCGTCTAATTTATTCTGAAACATTTTTAAACTGAGGTCAGCGTCTTCTATCAAGGTTACTGGTTAAGCTGTTTTTCCTCAAACACTACACCTGTATCTTTATTTTTCACATTTTGCAAATAAAATTCTGAAAGGTGTAATGTGGAAAATTTTAAATAGTGACAGAAGCAGTCCAGAGATTCAAGCCCACTCAGGTGGGAGAATTTTGTAGATATGACGGCTATTGGTCATCTGTCCACTTCACATATTAGTTTTTTTTATGGACAAGTGGCAAAATAAAGCAATTATTGAATGAAAACCAATATAAAATTGGCCTAAAGTGTCCTGGTCAATGTGGACAAAAAATAAAACTTTTTTGCCAATATGAAACTGCAAAACATTGTGGAAAAAGCAAGCTGGTTGGAGTCGATGGGAAGATGGATGAAGATAAATAAAAGGGGAAAATACCTGAAAGAAAACCAGTCTCGATCTATAGTACTTTATCTGTGACATTCATAGACTTGTATGTTTTGTTTCTCATGAACTGCCCATGTAAATTTGATCAGTTGTAATCTATATAAACGTCAATACTGGAAAGAGTTTAGTCAGTGATAGCACATCCCAGTACAGTAAGGGACTGGCTTGCGTGGAGAAATAGTATGCCCCTCCTGAACCATGGTTGTGAACAATCTCTAAGAAAGTAAAGTGTTCTTTGGCATGAGTGACCCTGAGCGTTCCCACAGTCTGTCAGAAATTTAACTGGATTTCAGTCTGCTCCTGGCTTCAGGAGGCAGGCCCACGCTCGGCAGGCTGGCCAAGAGAGGAGGCAGACTTGAACAGGGTGTTCTAAGAAGCTGCTGCCAAGCACATTCAACGGTTGACTCCAGTTCCTGACAGAAACATCTGCGCCAAGCTGCTGGAAAGTTTGAACATCAGCGGGCTTTGTCTTTCAGGAGACGTTCATCTCAAATTCACCCAGACAAAATGTTTTGTGTGTAAAGTCATAGTTTGGATGTACTCACAGCTCCCTGATACATCTCGATTTCCCTCTCTCCAAAATACGGCATCTGTTTGAAGGGGTTGATGGAAATGAGCACAGGGCCGATGTACGTCTGGGGAGATTACGCGTTAAAGATCACAGAAACCAGCAATTAGGAAATGACATCAAATTACAACCAGCCGTAAAGAGAGCGCAACAGAACTGCGGCAGCGAGTTTGCTGATCATGCCTGGACCTAAATAAGGGCTTACAAATCCCAGAGAATGGACCTTCCATGTAATACTGAGGTTTTATGCTCCTAACACAGAAGGCCGCTCATGGCAAATAAAGCTGCTATTATGGGTGGCCCACAGTGACCCAGGACCTTAGCAGGGAGACCTCCCAGTTACAGCTATTTATTGACCCAAATCAAAGGTCTGACTCAGTCTAAAACAGCCCGCATTTACTAAACTTCACAATCTGAAGCCGTGCCAGAGGCGACGAGGTCCATGCACTGAGCTGCTCTGAGAACATTCAAAGAGGTTATTCATTCATTCATTCATCTCGCTGCACGTCATGAGCAGCTTACGTCTGCAGCAACAGCTGCATGTTAGAAACCTAAATGTTGCATTTGTGCAGGATAGCCAGACATGGCAGTGATTGAGTATCGCCACTGCAATGGCGTTTGCACAATCGTCTATTCTTATGCATTTTAATAACATTTCTGCTGTTATTGCACATGTGTTTTTGTTATATATACAGTACAATATTTTACATATTTTGTATGCATTTTTAAATATCCAATACAAATGCACATTATGTAATTTTTCCAAAAGTGAGCCGACTCAGTTGCACATTCCTCGGATTGTGAGTCCAATATACCTATTTCTAATAACTGAACAATAGTTTGTTATTGTCTGTACAGTATATTACTTTTTTGTATTCATATATTGATATTTTTATATTTATATTTCTGGTTTGGCTTGTGTGGCGTTTCTTTTTTGTTCTACACTACTGGCTTTTTGGAGACGGGTTTTGTGTTTTTTTAACTTTCTGTCTTGACAGCTTAAATTTCCCACTTGTGGGTCTAATAAAATATGATCTTATCTTAATCTTGTCTTTACGGGGTTTCCCCATGTGTATTATAAGCCTGGCGGGCCACCAGGCTGTACTTGCAATCCCTCCAGGCTAAGCAATATTTATTTATTTGGTTCTTTTTATTTTTGCCTTTATGGTTGCTGCTTGGGTTTTGTTCATGTTTTCCAATAACACATTTACAATTACCTAGTCATATTTGCAAATTTCCATAAACATTTTTAACTCAAAAACACGATAGGTCGCTGGATGACTGTCCTAGTGCCCCTACCAGCAGGTTTTCTGGAGGAAACCCTGTTTTATATGCTGCTTTGAACACTTTTAGAACGTTTTATGTGAACTTTTATATCTGTTGTTGTTGTTGCACCTTTGCAGCACAGTAAAGGCCGTTTCTACTCTGTTCTATCCAAAATCCAGTACAGAGAGATTCCCTGAACAGAGGTTTCTCCATTATGCAATCTGCTGTTACTCACAACTTTTTTTTTTTTTTTTTTTTTTTTTTTCATCCCCCTGCGAGACGAACTAAAGCACGTCTGACTCACAGATGGAACAGCGGTATCTGGTTGAGATCTGGTACAAAGAGGCCCTTTCCCACCTTCTCGCTGCAGAACCTCTGGGGGAATTTGTCACCTTCCGACACTGACGTCGAGGATTGCTCATTGCTAATATGTCACAGTGAACGGGCATTCAGCTATTCTGAGAGAAGTGGGAATGAGACGGCTTGGACATTTCTCACAGGATCATGAACAGAAAGTGCGAGCGAAGGATACAAAGATGTAGTCATCCATGTATCTCTTCTTGAGGTTGTCCACGATGCCGTCCTCGCTGATCTTGCTGAGCAGGACCATGTCATCCACGCCGCTGTGTTTGACATTGTGGCTCTGCCAGTGGTACCGGTAGTGGCCCCGGCTCCCCTGGAACAAAAAACACACAATGCCCAATTGTTAGTTCGCTTGGAGAAACACAATGGCGTGAACGAATCTAGAGTCTGACATCAGGGTGGGCCAGATGCGCTGCTACAGTACACCAGCCCACTCATAACCTGAGGTGGTGTGGGTTTCGCCATCCTGTTGAACTAATGAGATGAACCTCAAGCCCAAAAGTGAAAGTGTGCAAAACTTTTGATTTGTACTTTGAAATATTGCAAGTTCAGATTCCCACTAGTGTTGCATTTTATTTATCCAAGTGTTAAAAATGAAGATTTGACTTTCATCCACATCTCAACCCTACTTCCCCCTGCGTCCTTGTTTTTCTTTTAGCAGACTTTGTCTCGGGAGATCTGAGGTCATTCATCATGTGCTGTGAGTCAGAGCCACTTGGCTACTGTAGACGGGGGTCACGGTGTGCTGCGAGGAGCGAGTCTCTTTCTCCAGGATGGAGAACGACTCAGAGTCCACAGAGAGAACGTGAGGCAGTAGTAAACACACAAGTTAACTTTAAAACTCCCCCGTCTTCAGTGGGGAAATGTGAATGGACAATATCCTGCAGGAAAGAGAAACTTTGTGCATTCACTCTGAAAAAGTAGCATATAAGAATCTGCTTAGACAATTTCCATGCTTTCCATTTATAAGTAAATATCTCAAACAGCTTAGAGAAAGGTCAAAAAGGTCAAATTAAGTGCTCCAAAAATTACAGGTTATGACAAAAATCCCAAGTCATTTCCTGAAATCCTTTTACTAAATTTCTAAAATGTGTTCTGGTTTTCAGCTTAGAGTTTGATTTAGGAGGTGAAAACATCTGTGATTTTTGTAAATACTGTTAATTTACCAGAAAGTAAATTAACAGATTTTCTTGTCAGACGTGATCTGTGGGAAAACATTTCTCCATAAACAGTTTACAACAGAAATGTGACAGCAATAAAGATATTTTAACCCATTTTAATGGGTTTAGTCAATTTTTAATAGTGGTTGAATTGTGATTAAAATGCAGTGATGTACTGTTAAGGTTTAATATAATTTTTATTTTAACGACAAAGTCATTACTCAGAAGACAGCAAAATGATGTGAATTGAGTATCAACTTGGCAAAAAAACCCTATATGGTTTATTTCAGTTTGACTATAAATGCCATGTCAAAAATTAAATACTATTCTCAATAATCTGTGGGAAACTGTATTAGTATTACAGCAAACAAACAATTCGTATTTCATTGCCATCACCCTAATCTTTACCTCCCTGCATTGATTTTCTGTCAGATTAAACCCAAACTATAAGGTTTTAATATTACTTCCAGTAAAAAGAAATATGCAAGTTAAATTAAATATTATATTAAACTAAATCTGCCTGGCGTATGAATGATTTAATTCAACAACATTAACTGTAAATACTTTGCATTGACTGTTTAGTAATTTTACAATTATTCACTGTTAAGCATGTAGTTTCTATAGAGATGCACCACTGATCCACCAGAGATCGGAATTGGCTAATTTTATTTTGATTGCCTCCAATTGTTAACAGGTTAAATTATCCATTAAGTTAATCAAAATAAATAAATACCTCCCAAGATTTTGTGAGGTCTGCAAATGCATCAATCAAGAAAATATACTTTTATCCACAAGTTGAGTTTAATAAACGTCAGATTAAGATTAGGTACATATAGTAAATGGGAATAATTATGTAATTCCTTTATTTTTCTCTTGGGTTAAGAATATCCTCTTGATAAGAACATTCAGTAATTTTAATGTTAATTTTTAAATTAAATTTTATTTCATTTAATTTTTTTTTTACATTTTAAGATAGACAAAATAAATAAAATAAATCAGAAATCTTAAAAACAGAAGCCAGTAGGCCAGAAGCCTCTATAAGTCTCCTTAGAAATGCATTTCTAGTTTTCAAGGTTTTTGTTAAAAGTCAGAAATAAATGTAAGCCTGATTACAAAGACCCAACGCTGATTTAACGAGCAACATAAACTACTCTGGAGGTAATGCATTTAGCATCAAATAGCACGTTAATCTCAACAGCCTAGAAAATGTTTATGTCCCATTTAAAAAAAAAAAAAAGGGACGTTTTTCTTAATTAAACCTAAACAAGCCTTTAATCTTGCAATATTTTACTACCCTTTTGGTTTCACATAACCACTTTATAAGGGAATGAACACAGCACAACATTATAAATCTGTGATTTTTCATTAAGTTGTGCTACATAAAACAAAGCAAAGAGAAAAGCATGAAGCTTAATATGTGAAATTTTGCATTCGTTCACATTAAGTCATGTGCTATTTTCAAACTTAAACAGAAACAGCTAAAACTTGCAGTTTTGACCACCTGTAAAAACCGTCCATCTGCTTAGTTTGCAGCAACAAGACTTTATATAAAATTATGCTAAATCACATTTAAACAACTGATCTGGCAAGAAAAACACGCTGGTTTCAAGTCTGGGGTTCTTTCAACAACTAGGTTTGCTGAATCTGGATAAAATGTATCCCACAACCTCTAAAAATAAAGTCTGACTCATAAGATCTCAAAGTTATTAGTGTAAACACGGCTTCAACTTAGCCTGAAAGATTAAGAAAAAATATCCACCAAATCTATTTATTACAAAACCTAAAATAATTAGACATTATACCAGGTATGAAGGGTCAGAGTTGAAGCATATTTTGTAAAATATTAACATATATTTACCGGTATCAAAAGAATTTAAGGAATGTTTCTTTGTGCTGAAATATGTGATTTTAATATTTACTTTGCATCAGGGATCACATGAAAAAAGTGAATGTTGCTCATGTGTCAATGAAAGATGCAAACGTTGCATTAGATCACAACAGATTAAAAATAAATAAATACAGCTGCTGCAAAACGACTGAAATATTCAGCATCAAAGAGCAAGAAAACAGCACAAAGGAGAGTAGTAAAAGTTGTTGTGCTTTCAGTAATTAACTTTAAATGAGTCTGGTTGGAGGGCCAGAAGCATTTCAAATCCTGAAGGGGGATTTTATTTATTTTTTTTCCCCATTCAAAGTTACCAAATTAGAACCACTTTACAATCAGGGTTATAGCAGGGATGAAGAATGTTAACAGCTTCTAAAACTAATTCAGGGAGTGTTTTTCTGTAGGAGCAAAATGTTGCTTAGGGAGCCTTCAAATCACACTGTTTAACAGTTTTGAAAAAGGCCAGCTCTAGTCAAGTTTGTTTGTATGGCTTGGCTTCTTTAAAGGAGGGGAAACAGCCATGCTAGCACTCTTATCCAAAATAAAATGAAAAAGGGGAAAATCTAGATTTCTATGTTTAAGTAAAAAAACAAGACACATAAGTGAAATTCAACTTTTCTAAAAATAATTTTAAGTCCAGCCTAAAATGCTTGTGACTTTGCATGTGAAAATCCAGTTTAATGTAATGTCATAAGTATCTCAACCACATTTAAGTCTGAACTTTGACTAGACCAAACGCAAAAACTGTTGGCTTAAGCTTAAGCCAAGTGTTGACCAGATATTCTTCTTCAGCATTTTCTGATAATTAGTAGGATTCATGTTTCAAACAATTACAGCAAGTTGAGTGCAAACAGTCCCAGGCCATCATAGTGCCACTACCGTGTTTGACTTTCAGTACAATGTTCTTTTTTTGTAAAGATTTTACAACAACCAAAAATTCCAGTTCTGTCTTAGAAATCCTTAGAATATTTTCCAAAAAGTCTTGTGGATCTTAAACGTGTTTTTTTATACGACTACCATTTTGGTCTTTTTGGTCAGCAGGGATTTTGGCATTAAAACCCCCTCATGAATGCCATTTTTGCTCATTCTCCTCCTTACTGTTGAATAATTAACAATGAAATCAACTGAAGCAATTGACTCGATGTTTTCTCCATTTATAGATAATGGCTCTCATTATCACGGTTCCAAAACCACAGGAATAGATTAGAAAGTTTTTCCATAGTACTAAATTTCAATGACTTTGTTTTTCCTTTGTCTTCAAGATTTTTGTTGTTTGTTTTTTTTGACTGGGGTGTGATGCGTTTGTCTACATGTGCACAGAAAAGCTGTTCAAGCCATGCCTGGCAGAAATCAGGCCAAGGTAAGATGAGTGAAAATGAACCAAAAAATGTGTATAATTATAATTATAATTATAATTATAAGTACTTCAAGGCTTAAATGGCAGGTCAAACATATTTAGGTGGAAAAGGATTTTTCATTGCAATATATGCAGAAAGTGGGAGTGACAGAGTAGCACTTTCATTCAACCACCAGAGATGCTGGGTTTTGCTGGTTTTCCAATGCCAGTTTCAATTATATAAGTGCACAATGTCACAAAACAGGCCTGGATGTAAAGGCTGAGGTTCCTCAATGCAGGGAAGTTTAACACAAAGGTTTTGTGAAGAAACCCCAACCACAAAAAGAGAAGAAAAATCCTTAAAAATGATCAAACTCTCAAAATGAAATGATATTTTATCAGCTGCTCTCGCTCTCTGTCTTTTAATTTAGTGCTACTACGACAATCATTTTGCAGCAAGTAGCCTGCAGGTAAACTGAAGCCAGAAAGGTTTCGGTTCAACCACAAAGTAAAAGTATCCAATGTTAATGTCAAATGTTTTAAGGTCATGTTTGAGCCTCCTCTTGTTCAGTGAAGGAAGAAAATCTCATATTCTCCAGTAAACTGAGGGAGTAGATGAACAGAAAAGGAGGGCCTTACAAAAACATCCAGGAGGCGCTTAAAAAAAGTCAAACTCCTCTGCTGGCTGCCGAGCCAGGGGTCAAGGGTCACTTCCCCAAAGCATTGTCTAGCTCTTATCTTAATGAATATAGTTATCTGCATTGTCATTCAATTTTAACTCCTCAACAAGTTTAAATGAAATGCATAAAATAACATTTTACAATTCAGAAAGATTTTCTGACCAATTTCCCAGCATTTAAATAAAAAGTTAGCTCTGTAATGTGATGTTTATCCCTTATTCTGAGCATTCAGTGTCATCAATCAGTCCAGGTCTGTAGAAGAAGAAAGAAATTTCACTAATGGATCAAACCAGGTTATAAAAGTTTAAACAATCAGATTTTTTAAAATCACATTTTGGACTGATTTTAATGCGTAAATGTAAATGATTTTAATGTGTAAAAAAGCCAAATACCATAGATTCTGCCATGTTATCTCCCATAAAACAAAGACAAAGCTAAAAATAAATAAATATTTGTTATTAGTAATATAGAAAATCCAAAACAGAGACTTTATTTTGGGAGTGAATACAAAATTCAAACTCAACATGCACATAATTTTCTAAGACTGGCATAAAAAATAAAATGAAACAGCATTCCATTAACTCATGCTAGCTGTGAAGCAAGGAGGTGGGAGTGTCATGATCATAGGGTCCATCTTCAATTCTCTACAGTGTATCAGAAAGTGCTTGGAGGAAATTTAAGATCATTATTAAAAATGTAAATTAGAGCTAACGGCCAATGGAAATATATCAACAGAGCCACTAAAAAAAGAAATATAAAGTCCTGGGCTGAGTCAAAGCACAGATCCTGATCTCATAAATGTGAGAATTGTGAATGAGCTGAATATTTACTGGGGTGTTTCCCATCCTTCATAGGGACAAACAGAAGGAAACGTTTGAGTTAAATGTTTGATGACTGATGTCCACTGTAGAAAAGATGCCCGTCACCACACTACCTCAATATTTTCAACAAAAAAGCCTGAAGTATGTTAATATCCAACAATGCACAATGAGACTATATAAACATGCTTCAAACATGCACACAATAACACAGAAAGGTTAAGAAAGAGAGGGAACATTCAATATCATACTTTAACAAGATTTTTTTTTTTTATATAGATTTACCAGCTTAACATTTCACACATTAATTTTTAGAAGAAGTTATTTAAAATACTGCCTCCACTTTCTCAAATTGTGAGGTATTAGTTTCCTATTTTAGTCACATTTTAAATGTTTTTGACTCATAACTCCCTTTATCTCCTTCTTAAAACGACACAGTTAGTGCTGGTGGAAGTGGAGCGACATTAAAGTAGTGTACACAAACACACATGAGCACAAACACAAGGGACACGTGTTACAATATGAAGTCAAGAGTAGGCATAACAACACCATCTCCATGCAACCACAGACTCTCAGAACAGAAAACAAACAGACACAGCAGAGGAATAAAGTGTGACATCACTAGAACATTGTTATGTAAAAACACCAAAATATAGCACACTTGTTATATAAAACAGAAGGAAAGAGAGCTATTTTCCATACATTATATCTGAATGTATTTAAAGTAAAAGCAGAGCTTTTTTTCTAAGCTAAAACAAAGGCATCTCAACACCAGTCCAGATCCATAAGCCCAGGTTTTCCCTTCATGCAAATACCATCACCAAATATGGAGAGTGCAGCGCTCTGCCTCAGCGTACAGGAAATGGCTGGGTTTGATTCAGTATCATAAGCGGCACTTTTCCACACATTTTTCCCTTTTTTTTCCCCTTTCCACACCAAGGAAGGACAAGCAGTCCTGCGAAGGCTGGAACAGGCAGCTCTGCTCATCTAAAATCAGTCCTTCGCTCTGAAATAAGGACAAGCTGAAGTGGTTCTTCGGTGCGAGATAAACTTTGAGAGGAATCACTCAGAACTCGGATGGAAGCAAGTGACTGACATGTACAGCTCACCACAAGTGGTGGAAGTAAATATAACACTGAGCGTCATTCTTACCACAAACAGCTTGAGGTTCGGCCCTGAACCACGCCTCCTGGTTAGTCATCAGATTAGAGAAGGAATTTCTAATGAAGCAAAGCCCTGAGACTAAATCTTCTAGAAGAACAGAGTCTTCTCACATTAATGAACAAATTTTATACCCAACTGCACAAAGAAAATGTGGTTATGAACTGTAGGTGATTCATCCAGCAGAAAAGGATTTACAGAAAACATGAGATTAAATCTGAAAGCCAAGAAATTTCCAACAACAGATAGACTAACACTATAGGAAGCAGCATTAAGTTGATCGATTCTGACTAGATGAGAGGTTTCTTTCAAAGATAACACTGCAGCTTTGCAGGAAACTTCTTCAATTCATGCTGGAGATCAGGCTGTGGCCTGACCACCTACAAATCTCACAAAACTCAGACTGAAGCAAATTATTGCAGATGCAGTCAGAGGGTAGAGCATGCACAGTTCAATCACCATGCCAGTGGTTTTGTGTGTTTTAGGTCACTGACTCTAAATTATGTATTCTTTACGCTACAGCCAACCGTTTTCCAAAGTACACTGACTTTTATTGATTTCCTGAGTTCCTATTCGCTTCAGAGACATTTTGAAATCAACGCCAGACCGCTTGAGGTAAAGCAGCTTCAGTTTCTGAATTTAAATAATTTCAATCTAGAAACTTAATTTCTTGATTGAAACCACACAAAGTTTCATGGATATCTACACTGGCAAAAAAGTAATAAAAAGCAATTTAATGGTTCAACTGTTTAAGAGTGTTGTTTTAAAAAAGAACTGCAACTGTAATCCAATATCTAAGCCCAATTATTTATTTTTTATATATTTTCTAGAACTACCAACAATACGGGTAATGATTTACTTTCTTTTAGAAACATTTTAAGAAAAAAAGAATCATCATAATTCTTTACTTTTCTTAATTTCACTTAAAAAAGTTTTTAGGCAATATTTCATATATTGGACGTTTATTGTGCAGGGTCCACTGTAGAAATAATAATCAGGTGCAACCAAAATGTCAAAGTAAAATAAAGAAAAATAAATAAAATAAAAACTTACAAATGCAAGGGAGTTTAAGTCAAAAGTCTCAGACAATGAGTTAACTTGTAAATACAGCAAAAGAGCAGAAAAAAATGTTTTTTTGAGAATGACCTGTTGTAGAAGTGCATAATCTGCAACGCACACTCAATTAGTGGATGAGTTTCTGCTGACTTTTCATGGTCAGCATTTAAGTGTGTATAACGACAAAAAAATATAGAAAAAAGTCCCAGACTATGAGCTCATTTGCTAATGAAGTAATAGAACAGAAGTAGAACAACATCTGAAAATGAACCACTGATTAAATTCAGAAATAGCGTTGAATACACCCTCTTAATGGACACACACCAGGAATATTTTAGTATTCAGGCTATGACTCAAAATTATGAAGAAAGAAGAACAACTTGCAACAAACGTTAGGGAACAACTCCAACATATATTCAAGCAGAACATGTGGGTTGATGTGACTAATTTGTCTCCATCTCTAGTTTAATCTGAGCTAACCAGAGTTTGGGGAAGAACCGTTCTCCTAGAAGAAATTCCACCTGCTCCCTTTAGCTTGCGTTTGCACTTTATCCGAGATCGCTCGGTGTGTGAAATCCTGCCAGATGACGAGAAAACTGCTGACAAAGACGGCTGGCCTTTTTTCAAAGTAAGGAGGAAAGATAAACAGGGATGAGAGACAGAGCAGAAATGGAGCAGGAGAAGCTGCGTGCGAGCCGGGTTGATCCTCTGAACTTTTCAGACACTGGCGGCTGTTTAAATCAGGCTAAGGGCCCGGTTGCAACACAGTCTGATTCATAAAGTTGAGAAAACGGCTGCTGGAGTTTACTGGAGATTTGACTGTGTTCACAATAAAGCTAATTTTACATTCATACACTCAGAAATAAATCAATAACAATACAAATTGCAACAGAGGTGATCAATATCAACGGAAAATACATCCAATAATTTCACTGAACTCCAATGCAGAACCGCACAGCATTCTGGGGGATGTAGGCAGAGGAAAGACTTGAATCTTTCCTCTGCCAACCTTGAATCAACCAACCTTGCTTGGTTGATTCCAACCAAGCAAGGTTGGTGGAATCAACTAACTCACTTAGTCTTTGGTTGCCTGGCAACAACCTGTTGAGGAACTTGTGGTTACCTAGCAACAACCTGTTGAGTAACAGTTTCAGGTTTTGCCACTGTGTCTCATAACTGCTTAAAAATTGTAAACAGCGGCGTGAAGTGAAAGGAGAAAATGAGCACAACAGGTCCGTCCGCCTCTGTCGTTGCGTCTATTGCAGACCAAAAGATCACAAATTTCCCAAACAATATCTTGATGAACCCCCAGGACTTTTCATAAAAGTTAAATCATGAAGACACTCAAACATGGTGGTCGGGAAGCAGGCTTAGCTGCTTCAGGACCTGAACAATCAGTCATAATTGATAAAATCTTAAATTTCACAGCATTCCAGCATAAAATTTTGAAGGATTATTCAAATTCAAAAATACTTTATTAATCCAAAAGGGAAACTAAATGTTGTTGTAGCTCATTAATTCAAAATCCTTACTGAGCTATTGATGTTATTAATGATGACGCCGCATATCAATCATGACCTTAAGTTCTGTACAGACTGTTAAAATAGCAACTATTTGAGGCCACATCTTGCTTCAGCATAGCAGTGTAACTTTATGAAATAATATCTTTGTTATTAATCTATCCACATTTGACCTTTCCTGGTCACAGAATGAGTTTATTAACTCCTCATCAAACTTCCATGTTCCAATTTTAAACATGAGAGAGTAAATAACTTCTTTCTCCTCCACATTTATGACTTTAATCGATTAAAAACACCACAAACAGAAAATTTAGACACAGTTTACATTAACAAGAACAGAAATCAACATTCAAGAAATAAAATAGACCGCAAAATAAGAGAATGACCCACTGAACATTACTAAATGATTAAATTAATTAAAAACACGACATGAAAAACACTAACCTGCAGAAATAAAGTTTTTGGACGAAAGTTTATCTGATGTGTCTTTAAAGATCAAGATAAGATCAGCAAGTTTATAAAATGTGACTTCTTAAGGTATTTTTGGGAAGAGATTGTTGAAATTCCAGCTTCACACGAGCATTTAAAGGAAGCATAAGTACAAAGAAAAGCGAGGGCTGCACAGGTGAAACAATGAAGGGTGGAGTAGGAAATTGTAAGACGGTAAACAAAAAGCTAAACATTTTCAAAACCAACATAAAACAAAGCCATTTTTTAAATTAAAACATACAAGAAACAAACAAATAGAAACACAAAACATGGAAAATCTATAAACGTTTAATAGTTGCCATATCTCTGGGTATCATTTCTCAACAACCCACAGTTGAACACAGTGAAAGTTTATATTAAATATTCTCCAGAGACAAACAGTTTACACACTGAGACAATAGAAACTGACTGACATTCCTCTTTATACCACAGTCAATGACCCTGAACTGAGTTACAGCCTAGCAAACAGCAGAGAAGCCACTGCAACAACCAATGTCTAAATGAAGCATTGCCAATTAATCCAAAAGGCACAATGAGTTATTCTGACACCCCTACAGCTCATATGGTGACTGTAGTCATTTGCAAACCAGAATAAACTATTTCATTGGTATCATACTGTGGTGAATCTCGAATTTCTGCGGGATGAAAAAAATTATATCCGTTTTAATTCGCTTGATTTTGGAAACATGAGAAGTCACAGGTTATAATGCCGCTAAATGCTGATCCTTCCAGGCAGGGCTGAACTCAGCAGCATCCCACATAGAACATAGCCAGAAAGATCCCCTTTTAAAAGGACAGTCTTTGTGCTTCAACATGTTTCAACAAGGCACACAAACTTTTAATTCCTGGGAGAAAACTTCAGAACTGCTCATTTGCAACATCAAAAACTTAATCAGCCCCTTAAAGGAGCAGCAACGGCAACATGGCTGCCTATAAAAGATAATATAAAAGACAATGCGGTTTAGGGCGGAGCTCAGCTGAAATCCTAGACAAAAAAAAAAAAGACATGCCATTCAGTGAAGAGATGACCTTTCAAAGCAGCCTCACCCTGGTGGTGTAAAGCACAGCAAACGCAGGCAGCGGGGGGGACATCACTGTCAGCTGCGTCAAAGTTATTCCTGTGATTTTAACTAATAAAATATCAGCTCTAAAAGGTTAGAGCTGCAATCCTGAAAACAGCCACCACGACAGAAGAAGTATTCTTTGTTTTTCTTTTATCTACTATCTTTCGACAATTGCACTTGCACAAGCCAAGCACAATATTTATAAAAATTTAAATCATCAAATACCAAAAACTTTTACCACAGAGTGAGGTTGTATGGCATTTACTGTGAAAGGTCCTTCAGGTCAGAAGAAATGCTTTAATCTGAATTGAGCGCTATTCCTCAAAGTATCAATCAGTGTTCACTGCTGCAGATTCACTGGCTGTAGTGAATGCAAGTTTAAATGTGCAAAATGACAAAATTAGACATAGTAAAAATGTAAGACAGTTGGAAAAAAAAGCTGTCTGCACAGAAGGAACTAAATAAATACAGATGGGTGGGTATTATCATAAAAGAAACAAAAACAACAGCAACTAATAAAAGCATTTTCAGATATTAATTAACTACTGCACAAAATAATTAAAATGCTGTGTCTGAAAACTGCGACTGAGATTAACCCAGAGATTTCAGACTCTTAATTTTCATTACCATTTGTGAGCTTTAGCACCACAACCACTAAAATCCCACATCATGCATGGGCATTGTGGGAAGTGAGCATTTATTCAACATACCCAAATATTTTATTAGCACTCACAATTTGCATTAAGGCACTTGGAATAAAAAGTCCTACTAAATACTGCAACCAAACAGTCATTTGTGGTTCCAATAGAGCAAAACTGACTTTGCACAGCATTTAATTCAACATATCAGGCAGCCCTACAATGAACACGGACGCTTGTTTTTACTCATAAATTTAATCTATTAAACTTTAAAGCAACCAAATATGGTGTTAAAAATGGAAGGCCTTTGCTGTTTTATAAATTTGATCACAGAAGTAAGATGCTTAAGTCAATATTAGCTTGTGAGTGACACTGTACTCATTAGGTGAAACTTCGACTCTGATTAGTCCTGCTACCTGCACTGACAGCCCACAGACATGGACACTTCAGGATTGATTCCCAGCAGAAACCTAAAGAGATGAGAGAGTAATTTTTCATGCTGTCACATCCTATAAAGTGATGAATGTTGCAGCTATTAAGCTGACAATGCAATTATTTACTGCTCTGTAGACGTAAGGTTGTAAATTTTAGTTGGATACTTGTTTAACAGAGCATGACTTCACAGAATACGTTCGCAAAAGTCCAATGTTTCAACACTAATTTAACTTCCTGGTAAAGCAGGAACTAAGTTACAATCTTCTTAATAATCTGGTCATTTTTAAGCAGTAAATGCCCCCCTGCATGTCTCATCTGAGAAACAGTGTGAGGAAATGGTGTCCTACTTAAGCAAAAACACAATTAATATGCCAAGGACATTATTCAGATCTTTCTTGGCCACCTTCTTTGACCGAATGAATAAAATCTTACCAATTAAGATCAAAGATTCAGAGAAATCGGATAATTCAGCAGAACCATTTGATAGATGAAAAGAAACAACAAACAGTGAAAGCACTAATTTGTGTTTCTTTTTGTTGTTCTCATAAACAGCTGACTTTAGAGGCAACTATCACAGACAGACTGAGGATATGTTTGTCTCTACAGGAGTATTTTAATACAATGACTCAAGCCTGCCAGAAAAGAGTCAAACCAGCTGATTCTGAATGTTTTCCTCCAAATAATGGTAAGTCTGTTCCTAAAACAGCTGACAAACCTTTTTAAAGCTTTGACTCACCTTTTGTTCCTTATACTGTCAACAGTTTGGAATTTTTTTTACTTATTTTTAGGGAAATCTCAATAAGAATTTCTTAATGTGTCTTTAAATATACAATTTATCTCTTATGGGATTTTGAAAAAAATCCATAAAACAAAAAGAGGAACAAAAGGTTGAATCTTATGCACCGTAACCCCTAGCAACAAGAAGATATCATTAAATCAAACTGGTGATGGCTCATCATCTGGATAGTTGAGAGCCTAAAAAGTCAGTAATAAGGATGTCACTGCATACCAAATTCAGAGATATTTTTGTTTTGTTTTTTTAAATAAAAATAACAAAATAATAGGGTGTCAAAAGGACGCTAAATTACCAAAATTAACAAAGAGAAACATCAGTATGTGTAACCCACATTCAGAAAGAATCCTGCTTCTTGTAAAGTTAGCCACAGGAATACTTAAACATTTGTTATGATGAAGGTAAAATTTTAACTTCTTGTGTCATTAAGAAAAAAGGTTTAACAAAATCAATCAGTAAGACAAATCCATAAAAAGAGACAGTTAAAGCACAAGTAAAGCTTTGACCATGCAAGAGGCCATTCATTAACCAGCAGGGTGAACATTGACTCCTGTGTGGCCAGGGGAAACTATAGGGGAAGATAACCGGAGCAGAGCAGCAGGAGCCTGGCTTTGCTCTCCATCCAGGAAAGTCATACATGCAAATTAGCAGCTACAAACAGGAACTGCCTGCTTCACAATCCAAGAAAAAGAGGGGGAAAAGCATGATGAATATTCCAAAGTCAAAATGAAATGCTACTGATCCAGTTATGCTCAGTTAAAGAAGAGAGTTCACAACAAGGCTGACTTATCCATCACCTGTTTGTTAAAAAACATTTAACGAAAAAAGGGAAGTGGCATATTCTGACATTTAGTGCATCCTAAACTGACAAAAATTTATTGGGAGACAGATAGGAATATTTGTGACACATTATATGAGACTTTTAATATACAACACAGTTAGGACATTTTACTCAAACTCCACATGCTGCTACTTCAGAAAGGGTTATTTTAAAAAAAGCTAAAACAAAGAAGAGGCTTCAAAATTGGTGATGGTTGACATCCAACACACACCGGGCATCTTTACTCACCTTTGGCCAAATGTAACTATAATTAGAGTTACAGATTTATTTATATTTTGTGGCATACTTGGACATATAAATGTGATGAAGGTGACTTGCTAAAGTTAAAACTGAGCATTACATTTGGACCAAAGGGTGACTTTGAGTGTGGCATGGCTGTTTGTGCCAAAAGGGCTGATCAGTGTTTTAGAAACTGGTCATCCGCTGGGATTTTCCAGCTTAATCACTCAGGTTAACACAGAAACATCTGAAAAAGCAAACATATCTGGTGAACAGCATAACCTATTGAGGTCAGGGGACACTGGGCAGACAGGTTCGATAAGACAGGGAGGGATCAGTAGCTGAAAAAGCTACATTTCAATCAAAGCAAGCAGAATAACAGGGAAGTAGGAGTTACTCAAGGTTAGGAAACTGAGGCAGCCTAATAAAGGTGGAGAAGAATATACTGGAAAAGCATCGTCATTGTTTCAGTGGTGGCATTTCCAATAGTAGATCCACAATACTGAGAAGATTAGGAATGTCACAATTTCTATCTTTAGTATTTAAAAAGTACAAACTGTGCTGCAGTTAGTCCAGAATACTTCCAGCTTGCCTCAATACAAAAACAAGAGAAAAAAACTTGGAAATTGTAACACAAATAATAATAATTTTGTTATTTTGTTGTTCTGAGTGCTGGTGTTCCCCAAACATAGAAGTGCTCAAATAGGAAACAGCTAACATCGTTAAAAGCATCTCTAAAATCTTACAGATCTGATGAAACTTGACTCAAAAGTGTATTCAACATGTGAACTCAAAAAGTTACATTTGGGATATTTGGGTCATGAAGGGAAAAAGTCCAATCAGCTTCCCTACTGGAGCAGGTATCTCTAAAAATTCAGTGTCATTGCTCAGAGTAATGAAACAGGATATTTATTTATTTATTTTTTTAACAAAATTAAAGTATAAACATACTACAGATATAGCACATTCTGGGACACAGTAGCAGAAGTTTCGGTGTCATCACTGTACAGACTGCTGAAGGAATAAGTACGGAAACAGTTTTTTATGAAGTGACAACATCCATCGTTATCCTCTTTTTTAAAAGCCATGGATGATTAAAAGCAATTTCTGAATCTATATTTGTAGCCAATCAGCAAATCTCATCATCAATGAGTCATGAGTATTTGAGAGCAACTCCACCCTGATCATCACAGACATCCAGAGAACTGAACTAGCATGAAGAGACATTGCTTTAAAAACTATCAAAAATGATTTTTAACAGAGGATTTCCACAACGGAAGACAGATCCTTGGCTCAGTCAGAGGAAATTCAACAGAGGGCTGTAAGTCATGGAGTACAAATGGTGAGTTTAAACAGGTACACAGCCACTTGATAAACAACTTCAACTCTTGACAGCAACTTAGATTTACAAAGCAAAATATGAGCTCCACTTGTTCCTTATTTACGGTAAGCCCTACGGTGGCATAAGCAAACACTCTTGAGGTCCGTGTGAACAGTAGGTAGCAAAAAGCTGCGGATAAATGAAAGCATAAAGTGCAGGGATCAAAAGAAGAGTGGGAGCGGACTGAGCAGCAGCAACGGGCCTAACGAGTTCCCCAGGTCCACAGGACGGCTGCTCGGCCTGTTTTCAGACACAAAGCTTGAATTCCTGAGCAAATCTCTACAGCAGTGGAAGGTCTGAAGCTTTGAGTTCAAGGGGGAGCCAGATCTCTGTTGGAAAAACTAATGCAGACCATCTGCTGCCGTACCATCTTACAATTCAACATCTGGAAGAGAAGGAAGTAGTGAGCAATGCTGATGTCTGCTGCTCCAGACAGTTATGATGAAAATCAGGCTATTCTTGTTCCCTTTCTGTTTAAGGGAGTCTGAAGCAAACCAAGGCGAGCATTTCCTGAAACAACTTCTATCCATCAATGCAAATTATATATTTTAATCAAATGATTGTGGGGAATTGAGTTTAGTTTTTCCAGACTTTGTCATGTAGAAATAATTCAAGTTGACAATAGCCACAAATGCAGGAATCTATTCCCTTTTTCTTAATGTACGTCAGTTGCAATTCAAGTGTAAATGTACATCACGATAATATAGGTCAAGCAACTTTTGCTTTTCCTTGGGACAAGCTGACCTCCAGGTTCAACTTGTTGCTTAAGGTGAGGAAATGAAGCAGGTCTCAGTCCAACTCGTGTTTAAAAAGACGTTTATATGACAAAAACTGTCCTAAAGCTACCTGAGGATGCTCATAATTACAAATGGAGTTCTCTCCAACCTGCCTTCACAACTACTACAATTATTATATTGTGTACTTTGTGGCAATTTAAAGAAAACAAAAGTTCTCCAGTCAATCCCGGCAAACTGGATCATGAGGGCGATAGCAGTCTGTATCACAGCCAAAGTAAATGTGCTTCTCCGGGTGATAAAGGTTTGTGTAATTATTGCCAAAACACAGTGATGAGTCTCACACAGGCTGCTGAGTGTAGGTGTGTCTGCTGCAGGGGATGGCATTCAGCAACCAGGAAAAACCTGTCTCCGGGTAATGTGCAGACACACAAGTTGTTTCACATACTGCACACACTCCACCTGACACATGCTGCCCTGGCTGACTAACCGGTTTCCTTAATGTAAGACCTGGTGCACCTGACTGATGCTTTATCTGAATATAAATATTCCTGGGTGAAAATCAGATGACTGGTCCAGGATATGGGCTTCCCAGCTGCATTTAGAGCAAACCCGCTAAGAAAAGTGGGTCTGCTGTTAGGAGTGAGGGGTGTGGAAAGCAGCTCTGTTATTGTGAGACAAATTAATTTAAAAAGAAGAAAAACAAAAAAATACATTAACTAATAAACAAACACTTGTAGAAATTTTTATTTACTGGGATTAACCTAATTTTTATTTTTTTTATTTTTATTTTTTTAAACAAATAAACTATTACTATGTGTTTGTTTTCCCAGCTCTCCAGAATATATTTGGTCTATAATAACTACTATCTACTTTAAACAAGTGGAACCAAAACACTCACCATCCTCTAATTTCACAGCAGCTCCACTCAGTCCTCTGTCGTATTCCCACAATCCAGTATTTGTGCGAAGCTCGGTGAAGTTCGAAGTCCTTATTTAAAAAAAAAAAAAAAGTCTACAGCTTTAATCTGAAATCAGAGATGAGGAGTAGGAGAAGGAAGGGAAAAAGTCCAAGTTTTCAGAAGTTATTCCTGAAAAAGCGGGGACAGCATGGAGACGGTTTCCTCAGCTGCGTCCTCCGTCCATGGTGAAGCCCCACACTGACAGCCAGCAGCGGAGCGTCGGCTCTGAAACATAACACAGGAAACTGAGCCAGGAGATCCAATCAAAGGGCACACAGCAAGTAGTACGTTTAAATATTCATCAGTTTCTGGGAGCCACTCCACTGGGCATGCGCGGAACTTCCGCCGGCCGATAGCGTCATTTCCAGACTGATGTGGTCATCTCAGCGAGAATGGGAGAAAGATGCTACTCTTAAAATACTCGCAAATCAAAGTTGTAATGGTCTAGTTGCAACTTATGCCCTACACTGATAGCAGATTTTCTTCAGTTTGCTTTGTTTTTTTAAACTAATCCTAGTTACTGATTAGAGAAAGTTAATTATTGTGTGAAGCCTGATTAGTGGAATCTGTTAAACAGTACCTCTTCAAATGTAAACTATTATAAATGGTTTAATCATTACTTTTAATTATATCTAACTTGAATACAGATATATTTAAAATTTTCCATGGTAAATAAGTTTCCAATTTAAACATATATTTAACTGAACAGAGGGTCGACCTGTTGTAAAGGGGACTCTGTGGTTGTGTAAGGGCCCACTTCTGGTTTAGGCTGCAAGAAAGAGTAAATGAATGGAGATTACAAATTGTTCCAGTTGTTCAAATACCACGGAAAACCTTCAAAGCTGGAATGAATCTGATCTTCATAGTTTGACACAAAATTGCAAAGAGTAAAACCAGCACAAAGAAGGCAAATAATTTTGCAAGACCTGCCTCACTTATATTATTGCATACACTTACAATCTCAAGCTTTTCTTTGTTTTAATTTGTTTTAAATTACTCCATAGTTTTTTTTCCCAATAGCTGATGTAAATACACATCAGATTTATCAACACTTATGAAATAATTTCTCCTAAAATTTTCTGCAAATTATTAGGATATTTTCTTTAAAACGTGGTAAATATTTAAGCCTATTTTCAGAATGGTTATTTTGTAAATAATATGCAGGGATCAGTCTGGTTATCAAGCAAAAGCACACATTTCATAATGGAATTAAAAGCCATCATTGTTGGGTCATAGTTATATGTAAAACAAGTTTTGTTGGTGGTTAAAGGATAGATTAAATAAAAGGGTCTCAAAAATCCCTATTATGGCTGCTCATATGACGGGAGGCCTTATCTACTGATTACATCACAGTAAAAGGTCAAACAAATCAGGGGAGCAGCACAAAATTGACCTGTAACTGAATAAACAAACCAAACAACAAAGCTGATTAAGCAGTTCTTACTTACAGCATTTCACTGCTGATTATATGTCAGCTGCAATGAATATAAGATATATTATCTTGCTTCAGTTGATTTTGTTGTGTTGTTTCTTTAATACCTCGCCTGACACAAAATAAAAAAAATACTAATGATACTTTCATGCAGTTATATTTATTTATTTATCTATCCATTGCCATTTACAGACAGCAAATTTTTGGGACATATAGCATAAAACATACTATTAATCACCAGATATTGGTCATTGTCCAATACTAAAAAACATTTTTTGTGTTTTCGAATAAAATGTCAATCAATCTGAGTTTTTTCAGGCAACTAAAATCCATTTCAAATTTTCTTTGAAATGCCAATGTTTTGCTTCAGAAGTACTTCTTACAACTCGTGTCCAATCAGACTGATTCCTGTCTGGACATGAATGTTGCGTGGTGAGTCTATGGGTGTAACCCCTCTAATAGGCAACTTCATGTTTGCATTGCCTACACATAAAGTAATGTGTAGTTTTAGTGGGTTAGTCTTGTTTTTTCAATTGGTTCTTGTTTCTTTGGGTGTACCAACATCTCAAAGGACATTTGTTAATGTGCTGTGGTTAAATAAACATCTGTCTTGTTCTAACTGTCGAATACAATGTGAAAAAGTTTGAATGAAGTAAATTCGACATGTTTAATTAGTCATCAGTCAGCAACTAAATGCGGCAAAAACTTCTGTGATGCCTTTCGTGTGCTGTTTTGCCGCCATCTTGTGGACAAATGAGTGTATTACATTAATTTGAAACAAAAAAGAAAATTGATGACTGAAAGCATTTATCAAATTCCATGAAGTTTTTTCTTGTAAAGTAATGAATGAATGAACGAAAACAAGATATATCAGAATAATAACCACTTCTGTATCCATAACCGTGAGTCAATTTACCATAAAACACTCTCCATAATGTCTACAGCAACAAGTTCCTACTGTTAAAGGCCTGCCATTTTATTCACTGGTGGGCGTTTCATTGCCTTTAAATTGCTGAAAATCTGCCTTGCTTTAAGTGTGATAGCAAGTCAGTTAGGCCTGTTTTCTTTCAACCTAATAACCTGTCCTATAAATGGCACTTGTTTGGCTCAAAATGCTTTGTTGATGTTAGGATGATAAACAAGTACTGATACTCAAATAAGCATGTTCAGAATGTCCTCCCTGGATGCACAACAGCTGGAAATAATAAAAATGATGACTGTTATTCGCACAGGCTCTTTAAAGCTGCAAAGTAATTAATTGGAAAAAATATTTCCAGTCCTAAATCATAGTAATATTTGATTTCAGGTGCAACATTAAATGAGATCAGAATTAGACAAAAATAAAATGAAAGCACAAAGCCACTCTGACCTGTGTCACCAATTTAGGATGATAGTGGTAATATTTTTTTGGCACTTTTTTGAGTGATTAGTACCAGTTGAGCATCATTTAAATGCCACAGTCTACTCTGGTCATAAATGATCACCACATTCTGGTGGCTATTTCAAACAGGATAATCTGTGCTACACAGTTGCTTGTGGTTTGAATAACTTCACTATAATGGCTCAGTTCCATCTCAGATAAAGTTTCCAACACCTTGCTGATTCTCTTTTCCCAATGAATTAAATCAGCTCTGAAAGCAAAAGTGAATCCAACCTTTTGCAAGCAGCTACTACTTCACTGCCAAGCTGAACGTGTCATCATAATCCTGCAGTGAGGAAAGGGAGACGACTAAACTTGTGCAGAGCTTATGAAATCACAATTTATCAGGTGCATATAAGAGTCTAAATTTTTGTAGTTAATTTGCCAGGAAAGGACAACAGATTTTAAATATATGGAAGAGGATTAGGGCCACCGAAAAAATAAAATAAAATAAAATTCTGACTTTAAAGTCAGAAGTCAGAATCTCAGAATTCTGAGATTAAAGTCAGAATTCTGATTTTAAAGAATTCTGAGATTAAAGTCAGAATTCTGAGATTAAAATCAGAATTCTGAGATTAAAGTCAGAATTCTGAGATTAAAGTCAGAATTCTGAGATTAAAGTCAGAATTCTGAGATTAATGTCATAATTCCTTTTTTTTTCGGTGGCCCTAATCCTCTTCCGTAAAAATAGGATTACTTTTTTTCTTAGCCTTTTATTTATTTATTGTGGCACACAGAATGAAATGCCAAACAGAAGTTAAGACCATGGGAAGATAGACAGGGAAAAAAGATCACAAGCTTCCAAGGTAATCCCTCAGAGCCCGATGGGATTTGTAGTCCATGGGTGGTGCACTACATAACTAGTAAAATACTCGCTGTTTTCTCTTGATAATGACACGCAGGTTAGTGTGCACTGTACAGTGTACTCGCTGACATAAAGTTAGCTCTGAACCCAGGCAGAGTGTGAGCGCAGTCCTGTGCTAACCTGACAGAAAGCTGATGTCGGAAAGTCTCGGCGGAGAGCAGCGCTGGAGCCCGGAAGCAGGGCGGGACCTCGGCTCTTTATAAACATGGCCGTCAAGTCCTTCGCAGTGTCAGGTACTGCGTTGGCTGAATAGTTGAACTTTAAGGAAGTAACAGGCGGGGAATTTATGCAGTAACAGGTGTAAAGACAATGTAGGCCATTAAGTGACGCATTAATCTATTCTAGCGGTCATATATCTGCGTGGAAGCGATACTGACAAACTTCATTTAGTAGTTTGCGCTAGCTAGCTCAACGAGCTAACGCCGCCGTCTGAACGGCAACTTCTGTCAACTTTTTCCAGCCAGCCAAAGTAGTTATTCCAACTGTCTGCTTGTCGACATGGAGGAGTGTCGTCGTTCACCCAGAAAGGCTCGATGAATATTTCACACTCGGACGGCTTGGATTAAGTCAGCGACGGGCTGAGCGAAACTTTCCTGGATTTATCTGCTTCCATTTCTGGCAGGACCAAAGCACTGTTCATTTTCTGTTTGAAGACCAGCAACACTGCGGAAATAAACAATGTTTTCTGGCAAGCCCATGAAGCCAACCTTCAAGTGTTATCTTCCTCCTGCGCAGGTATTTTTTTGTATTTAATCAGATTGCGAAAGGGTCCATTTTGCATGCATGCATAATGTTATTGTCAGTTAAGTTAATCTAAAACTACTTTAATCTAAACCTCCTGCTCTTTGCAGTATGTTGAAGTAGTGGAAAGTAACTTCATGCTTTTTCTCAAGTAACTTCCCGTTTTCGTGCTTTGACTTGTACATTTTAAATGGAAACTTCTTTATTTTGTTCGTTGGCTTGAAAACTTTCTATAGAAGTGAAAAGTCGACATTCAGTTGCTAATGTGTTTTTTTTTTTTCAACAAAAAGTTGATGACAGGTTCCCATTCATTTATTTTATTTCATTAAAAATAAACCAGGCCATCCAAATTCTTGCTAAAAATATAGAATTTAATCGTCATTCATTAAATTAGTCAAAACAATTATAAATGCATGGACTTTGGGGAGTGTTTTGTGTTTAATAAAACTTTATGCTTTGATGGAGAAATGTGGCCATTCCTTTATTTTTATGATGATTTCAAAACATTTACAGTCATCAAAACTCCTCCAGCACATTCTTCTGTTTATGTTTATAGTTTTTAGGAAAGAATAAGGCCTCAAAGAAAACCAGAAATAAATATCAATCAAGAAAAGTCCAGGCGGTGCATTTCTATTTTTAAGAGCTTATTGAAGAGTTGCTTCTTTTTTTAAAATTACTTTTTGTGTTATTTTAGCTAAGCACAGAATATTTTAAAAATAAATCGCTAGAAATAGGTAACTTTTAATTTACTACCCAGTTGATAGAAATAAATATATCCATACCGTTCCAGTACTTTTCACTTTCATCCCTGATGTCAGGTGACAGTCTAAATTAGGCTATTTTATTTTCATTCGTTCATCTTTGCGGTTTTGAGAAAAAACTTCACCATGTTCGTTTTATATTGTGTTTATTCCAGAAACCCTTGAGTGAATGAAGGCTGTAATTAGTCTTGTTTTGTAAACTGGTGCAATGTTTTTCTTCGGACAGCTTGGTCAAAGGGTTTGTTTACAGACTCTGAGGAGCAGCCCAAACAAAAAGTGTTTGTCTGGGAAAGGACAAGACACGCGTTTCACTTTCTTGATCATTTTTCATACGGTCATGCAGCATATTTTATAAAGCTAGTAACATTCTTAAAGTCTCTGTGCTTAAAAAACACATTTTAACTCTTACTGGATTTTAAACAAATATAAAAAAAAATAAATCAACTCTATTTTTTCCCATTAATTTTGAATATTTAAAATGCTGCTGCATGAACAATGTGAGGAAAAAAGAGCATCTTTAGCTCAACGTAATAAATCCACAGTAGTTGTGAGTTATGAGTCTCATCTAAATCATTTCAACTTTCAAGACCAAGTTTTATTTTATTTTTATGTTTAATACATGTTGACATTAATTGTGATGTTCTGTGACATGGTAAAAATGTATCAAGTCATCATGTTTCTAACCCTGATAAATTTTCTCTGTATTTTCCACAGAATGATGTGAAGAACAATATTGAACCACCTGTTAAGTTGGAGCCCAAGTTCCTTCCAGGTTAGTTTGTTTTCCATGTTTTGAAGTACTGAACCATATTTCAGCCAATCAGTTTAGATTTTCAACAAGGAAGTGAAGTATATCAATGTCTTAATTAAAGATGGTATTTATCTGTGCTGTCTACAACTTCTCTTTGCTTAGGCTCACCAGCAAGCATGATGCATGCTTGTTTTTTGGTGGTTTTGATTTAGTGGTAAAAAGTTATAACTTATAATGAATAATCAGGATATTCATTCGTGGGGTCTAATCAGATATGGTTAATCTCAAAAGTCATTTGTACTTGATTTGGGTAACAAGTAACTTTTGTCTAAAATACATTTCAAGGTGAAAACAAGCAACGTTGTAAACACTTTGCAAAACATTTTCCTTGCTAGTAGGTTTCATCTATGAAAAATCCCACCAGTGATTTTTATTTATTTTTTATTTTTTATCTTCAGCTATGTCAATTTTAACATACCCATTTCTGTCTTCACTTCTTTGATGCAGTACTCCTATTCCGGTGGTATGTGATAAATATCCTCTTTCTCAAATGTACTTCCTTAAACTTGCATCAGCAGCACAAATGATTTTTCTTTTCTCTTAGTTGCCCTTTGAAAAGCAATACTTGTGACACAAATTGACAAATGAAATCTGATATTCTAAACCGATTCATTATTTTTGACTCATTTTCTTACTGGAAACTTTAATCTGCAGGGCCTAATTAGTAATACAAACCATATAACTTGCTGCAGAGAAGTTTTTAAAGGCATGAGGTGTGGCTACCATGTGCACAACTCAAAAGTAGTTATTCCAGTTTACACAAAAGCTTTTCACTTGAAGTGGGTTAAAAGGATTAGGTGGCATTTAACTGTAATAAAGTGAGTCACACTATTAAACAGGAGTGTAATGCAGAGCGTAATAATTTCTTGTCTTAAACATACCTAATGTTTTCACTAGATAAATAATCTTCTTTTTCATAATATATCTGCTGCTTATGAATTACAGTTAAAACAGATGCACTGTCTTAAGAGTTAAACTTTTTTTAGTGATTTATTTAGTTAATTTTTGGATATGAGGTTGTAGTGCTGGGTTCTTTCTGTGTATGGTTGCTTGTCCTGTTCTCTCTGAGTTGACCTGTAATGATCTCATAACCTGTCTGGTGTGTATTCTGACTCTTTCCCAATGCAAGCTGGAAAACAGATTACAAAGCGATTACATCATTATCTGCGTCCCAAAAAATTGTTTATAAGCATTGTGCATCTTAGTGTTGTCTTTAAAGAAAGCAGTAAAATATTTTTTTTCAATATTTTGGCATTTATCAAATTAAAATAAGCTCAATTTGCCTAACTGATGGGATTTTAATTGGATGTAATTTTGTACTTTACGTTTTTTATATATTCTTTAGTCACACTTTGCATATAACAATGTATTCTGTTGTCAGACCACATTAGTTTTATTCGCCTGATACGCTGAAGGTATTTGCACAAAATGGGCTTTGTTTTTGTGTCGCCCCGGTTTGCAGTCAAACCAACAGGTTTTATTCTCAGCTTCTTCATTTTTTTTAACTGCATGGTTTTGTTTGACTCCTTTGAAGTGGTGGGAGTGACTCCACCCAGTTCTCCAAGCCTGAGGTGTTTAGTGGTCATGTGATGGACATGGATCGTGTTGCTCTTTACGATTTGTGTTGTAATAAATATGAAAAGGCACATGGGGTTTATAGTCCAAAGGCCCATAACGGTTAAAAGACTGATTCAGCAGGGAAGGGGGGAAACCATCCTGCTCATATGCGGACATATTTTTGATGCTGCATGTGTGTTATTTGACCTTTGACTTCAGTTTTTGGTATGAATGATGTATAGAAGATATATTTATGTTTACCCTTTTTTATTTTTCTTGGTTGCATGTTTACATTTTACTCATATGAAGAAAATGCATGGTGAAGTTATTGAAGATACTACTTTTCCTGCTTTCTTAGATTTGAAGTGATGTCACATTTTAGAGGAGTAAAAATCTGCTGGACTAGTTGAGCTTTTTATACAGAAGCTTGTGAAAACCTGGTGAAAGTTCACACAGTAGTTTTCATAAACTGAAATCAGATAATCCAGGGTGAACTACTTTTATTTGCTTTGTCAGAGTGAAGTCTGTGCTTAATCCAAGAAGCAGATGTTCAACCTGTGTTGGATTTGATTTGACAATAAATAGAGCAGAGGTGGCAGCATCACAAAGATTGTTAGCTATAACAAGCAAATTGGCTAAAGTCTTGCTTTAGTCTATTGTTTTATGTAGATTTTCTTTTGAGGAAATTCATGTCACAACATTTTGTGTGCCATATTTTGCAAAGAACTTAAAGAAATGTAATAAAATCAAGATGCAACTGCTTTTAATTTTCACATAACGTGTCTACTAAATATCTGAAGTGCAATAGGTTTGATAAAAGCAAATTGTCCATTCTAGATACATTTTACCAAAAATTGTTCTGTTTTGAAAACTGCATTTCTGAATATTTGTCAGGTCATATATCACTGTTAAAATGAAGAATTTATTTTTTGGGAGTTTAATGTTTTTACTCCTGAAGATAATTTTTCCTCCTTTTTATTTAGCAAAGTTTTGAGTTTGGTTAATAATGTAAAATATTGAGGTCATTTTCTGAGGAGTGATCCCTGAGTTGATGATGATGATGATGTGAAGCAACAGTGTTGTAAGTTGTACATGCAAGCTTATATGTTGGCATGGAAATTTAGCATGTATGGATGAAGTTAAAAAGTCACTTTTTGCACCTGGTTTTATAAGGCTCACCTGCGATAACTCTATAATGAAGAAACTGCAGGTAGCCTCTCAGGACGCTTTTATAATCCTCCTCAGATTTCCACGCTAGACTTCTTCTTTCTTTGTCTTTGTCATGTACTTGTTTTTGTTTATTCTTGAACGCTCCATAATTTGCTGACTTAAATTGTAGCTTTAAACTGTATTTAAATTTTGGTGTTTTTTGTCTTTCGTCATGTTTTCTCAGGAGAAATAATCGTAAATGAGGTGAATTTTGTGAGGAAATGCATCGTTGGCACCGACAGCAGCCAGAGTGACCTCTGGGGGAGGTTGATATGCACCAACTTTAAGGTTTCTTTTATTCCTCAAGAACCCCCGCCTAAGCAGGTATTTGTTCAGACTTTTGTTTTTTTTGTGGCCATTAAGTTTTGTTTATATGAAATGTCTTGTTTTTCATCATGCAGGATTTTTACCTTACTCATACAGTCGAATGTTGATCTTGACTTAGTTTTTATGTGTCTGATGTATATTTTTAGCCCTTTCAAACACAACCTTATTTGTACACCAAGCTGATTTAGAAAAGAGGAAGAAATACTTCCTTTTCGGTGATAGCACAAGAAGTGAAAGCTGACATCATTTCCATGTATGCGACAGATTTTTGGCCTGAGACAAAATGGAGCCTGAGCATAACTCAACAACACAGCAAGCAGTATTTAAGTGTGTGCATATTTTAATTTTGTTGTTTGCACTGTAGAAATCCCAGTTGTCCCACCTCCTACTTGGACAGCAAGACATCTCCCTCACCTGCCTTGATCAAGTAGTAACAGGTACATCAGAAAGTACAGATGCATGTTCTGTTTCCTTAATTATTACCTAAAATAACTTTTTAAAAAAAACCCTCCTCGACTAGAGAGTCCAGAATTGAAGTAAAGGGGTCCATCTTGTTTTTCATTATTGCGTGGGCATCTTAGCTTACTGGTGTCGGCTGTTGTTTTTCCTGGTCAGCAATCTGATAACATGTGATGTCAGGGTGAATGCAGTGTTCAGTTGCACTGCAGCCTGGCTTACGTTTCTGTATGTACGGCATTGATGCAGTCTGCTGACCCTGCAAAGGCAAACGACCAGAAAACGGTTTGTTGAGTTACCGTGAGAAGGAGATTTTCATTTACTCAGCTTGTTTTTCAACCGTTTTACATGAGCACGTAACAGATTTAAAAACTGAATAAATTCAAGCATTTTTAACCAGTGACCCTACATTTGTAAGACTTTATACACGAGAACTTCCTGTTTATGCCTTAAAACATTCTGCAAGTCATACTGATGTTCATACTCTTAATAGTGTTTTGTTCTGTTGAATACTTCTCATCTGTCTCTCTCAGTTAATGATACAAGGGGGAAGAAGAAAGTGTTGGGTTCCAACCAAAAGCTGAAGTTCAACCCAATGGAGCTTATTCTGTACTGCAAAGACCTGCGTGTAATACGATTCTGTTTTGACGAAGCTGGGCCTGAGAGTGCCAAAAAAGTGAGTGAAATTGAGTTTTACTTCAGTCTCTGTGACAAGGTGACTCCTACAACTAGATGACTAGATGTATTTGAATCATCTAAACTGGTTAGTGGAGAGTACATTTTATGAAAATGCAAAAAATCTCTGTCACAATCTGAACATATGGAAGCTAATATTTGTTCTAACATTTTTAAGTAATATAAATGCCACTCGTGCATTAAAACATAAATTCATCTTCAGCAGGGTTTGGTTCCTTATTCTCTTCTCTAGAATACAAACTTTCAGGCTGAAGATCTTCGTCGAGAAAAGAATGTTGTATATATGCTGAAGGAGAAAGGTGTCACTTTTCTTTCTGTGTTTAAAGATGGTTTAATATCTTTAAACCATCTTCAAATGGAAACCACAGGACCGCATAATAAAGTATTGCATTTAAGCAACGCTTTCCTATTGCATTAAAAGAGAATAAAAATGACAAATTTGATGACAAAAATTCTATACAGAACAGTTAAAACCATATATTTTCATACTCTTCAAAAATACTTTTCTTTTCTTCTCTTACAGTCTGACGTCAAATCATATTTAAAGTTTTCCTGGTTTAGGTCAATAGGATTACTAAAAAAATTTGATTAAGTACATTTGTGCACATTTCACATCAAAAAGCATTTTTCTATGCAATATGAACACGTCTTCTTGATAAACGATACGATGGCTTGTAGAGCTGAGTAATATAATTAAAACATGATTTACTGTATGATAATGTTGCTCAATGTTGCAATGATGATATACATGAAACAAATAATAGTTCTCCTGTCTTCTTACTTTGGCTTCATTTCAAACATAGATTTCAGCTAGTGAGTAGTTTATCCAGCTTCTGAGCTAAAGCAAAATGCTCTGTTTTCATCTCAACAGCATGGTTTTATTTAAAAAGTTGCATCTTGCTACATCTGCTGTTTTGGAAAGGAAATCACTTGTAGTTTCTTAATGACTTGACCAAAACAGCTTGATTTCCTCCAAAAAATGTGACAAAATACATCGCAGACATGCAGAGGCTGAATGCATGGACCTTACTGTATATAATTATCTAATATTTATTTGCAGTTTTAGTATTGCCTAGTCATTTTATGATGAGGATAAATTTCTTCTTTATTGTGCAACCCTAATGACTATATGTGTATAAATACATGAACAGATAAGCGTTGAACTTTTAGGCATCTGGATTTTGTACTAAAACATGATTAAGACTGGTAGAAGTCTAAAATTATTTTCATCCCATAGCTCAGAGGACTGCTTTAGTTTTTTTTTGTTTGTTTTATTTCACTGATGTTTTATGTAAATTATGACTTATGATGTTTGGAATCAGAAACTTAAAAAGTTGTTCAATCATCTGAGCTTTTTCAAATTGTTTGGCTTACTAAGACCTCTGGCTTTCTTTTATTATTAAGACAGTAGCAGGTAGAGATCATAAAAACTGACTGAAAACAGAGCAAGTTAGGCTGAATTAATGTCTAGGAGGTGTAGAAAGATGTTTAGTGTGTGTAAATAATATCTGTTAAATACTCAAGAGTTGCTTTTGACTCTTAAGGTTAAGAAAAATAAACTAGTCAAAAAATAAGCAGCTTTTCCTTTGCCTGTAGTGTATGATGATTATCTTTTTCTCAATTGAGTTTTTGTTCCTCTTGTCTTCTTTATTATTTAATTCTGCTGACAAAGATTCTCCTTTCCTGATTTGAGCTTTTGAACTCTTTGCATATGCACAGTCAGTCTCCATCAGTGTAACCATCAGTGTCACTGTGTACTACAACAACGTCACCCAAATCTGTTCTTACAACTGTGTCACATTCCATGTGAGTGGAAGTGGCTGATTTTGCAGGATGTGTGTTCATTAGCTAAACAACAAAGGGACATTGAGAACAATGCTCACTCAGGGTGAAGGAAGTAGAATTTGATCCTGATAGTTGGAGGAACTGGCAGCGTGAGCCAGCCTCATCTCCAACACAGTGAAGCGCCAAACAGATGTTTGTTTTCTTCACATCAGTTCTCAGTTTTGGGGGTGAATTCAGGCTGCTGTGATGCAATAAGTGCAGCAGTTCCCATCCTAAAAATCTGCAAAATAATTTTTTAAAGAGGAGGAAGAGTTTATTTAAGGAACAAAAATTCAAATGAACTCAAACGTTAAGAAAAAAAACAAACATGTTTTTTCTATGGAGCTGTAGTGAAAGTTTGAGTTGCAGAAAAATATGTATAATGCCTCCAGCTTCTTACTTTGGAGCTTCCTCACAAAACCAGTGGATTATACAGTACATTTCCTTATATTTATTTAAATAGCTACATACCTGGTGTCATCTGGGAGTAATTTTACCTCAGGTATTGGAGCAGCATATACCTACGCCACGGCTGACAAATTGTGGGGTTACTGCTTTGAACAGAGAGGCACAACTTGCTATTTAAACATCACTTTTTGCCAAACATGCAGTTGTTAGCAGTAGCTTTACGACAGTATAAAACAGCGAAATGTTTCTTTTAGCGTTGGGCACTAACACAGAATATGTCTGCCCTCTCTTACTGTTTGGGTTTATTGATGGACACCCCATCTGTGTAATTACAGTGTGGACCTAAGACGAGGCCCAGTTCTTTTTTTAACTCTTTGACATATGGAACTTGCTGTTCTATAATAGCTTCTTTTTTTTTCTTCCCATAGGAAATTGCAGAGCAGGGAGCTGCCTTTTCTCTATAGACACACACACACACACACACACACACACACACACACACACACACACACACACACACACACACACACACAGTCTTTTTCTGTGTCCTCTTGTGTTATTCACAACTTTACTACTGAATAGACGGCTTTGTTAGACTCCAGTAGAACCTCTTTCTATGGCTCTGCTAGTCTAACAAAGCTCTGCTCAGGCCTGTGAACCCAAAACTGTCTTACACTCAGACTTTTGCTTTTTAGGGTTTATTTATGGCTCTGTTTCTATGAATAAAGCATTTTCCTCTCAGTTCATTGTAGTCAGAATGAGCTTGTCTTTTGGATCTGAGCTGAAGTTGTCTTTAAAAACAATAATTAAATTGTTCTATAGTGCTACTGCTGTGCAGTGCTGCTTTAAGTCGCTGAAGGTATTTTATCTTTTCTGAATATAGGTTTGCCTTGCCATTGCCCATTATTCACATCCAGCTGATCTTCACCTGCTGTTTGGCTTTGAATATCAAGGACTAAGATATCATCAATATAAACGTAACTATAAACAAATATTACCTGATAGATTCTTTTTTTTAAGTTTGCATTATTTTTACAGAACTAAATGCTTGTTTTTTTTTTTATTATTTCCAGGGGACCTAGTCAATGGCTCCAACCCAAATGGAGGAATACAGACGCCAATGTTTGACCGCCCCTCTGACTGGGATCGAGAGATTAAGAGAACCGGGGCTTCGGAGTGGCGAGTTTGCTCCATCAATGAGAAATATACCGTCTCTGAAAGGTTTTCAGATCATGTTTTATTTATGTAAAAAATATCTAACCCTCTCACAGATGACTTAAGATGGGCAACTATTTCTTTAAGGTTCTTTCCACAGATCAATTTAACTTGCATTTGCTGCTTAGAAAGAGTCACATTGAACTAATCCAGCTGACATTGATTATTTTATTTTATATAGAGTCCAAGTTAAACAGCTGAGAGATGTACACACCTCCTTTATATCAGAAAAGAACCAGGGTTGAAAATATGAGGCTTTAAACAATATTTTTGAATTGTTTTTAACTCACTATTTAAAATGCTAGAAGGTTGTTTAGAGGATAAAGAGTGTAAAAGGTTCCTGTTTTGTGGTGGAAAATTACGCCCCTTGTTTTGAATTCCTTATCCTTGGTATAAAACTCATGTGTTGTCTCTGCCTAGCAGAGCTTTTCATCCAGACCTGCTTCATTATTGATTGTCCTACAAGCTCTCTGTATTGTGGCCAATATATGAATAAACCTGATTGAGTGATTTCACCTGACAGTGCTTGGTAGAATAGTTTTTTTCTACAACAATTGTTTTCTGAAGATGTTTTACTTTAGTTTTCTCTTCAGTCTTCCAGAGTATATTGTGGTCCCAGTTTCTTTGACAGATCAGGAACTAAAGCAATTATCATCATTGTTTAATGACGGCCGTGTCCCTGTAAGTAAAATTTGATATCTTTACTGATTATGCTCTCTTTTACAAGCTCAAATTATTAGTAAAGCTATAATTCTGTTCATTTAATTCAAATTAGTTCCTGCTAACACAAAATTTCATGTAGTTTATAATGTGTGTTTTTTTATGTGTATTTCTGTTTGCAGCTGTGGTGCTGGAATCACAGGAATGGGAGTGCTCTTGTCCGCATGGCGGGCCAAACAGAACCGCTGCCTCAGAGGAAAACTGAACTGAAGTAATACAAATCTGTCTGCTTCTTTACTTGGTTAAGGTCAATATTAGAGTTTATGAGCATAAAAACATCTTTATAGATACCAGAGTACATCTTTTATTTCTTGTCTAACCTCCACCATATGCTTATTTGCAAACTTTTAAGACATTTGACTGGAGTGTCAGAAAAATGGCACTTGTCATGTAAAGTGGTAGTGTTTATTTGAGATGTTAAACCACTGTAGGTGCTAAATTATTGTTCAATTTAGTGTTAGAACCGTATCCTGATAATTTAGCTTATCGTCTGTCTTGTTATTTATAGGATCTTTGCGGCGATCACTAAAAGCCATCCGCAGCGCCGAGAAGTAATCTTTACAGATCTGGACAGGAATCTTCCCAACATCCAGGAGATCCAGAGTGCCTTTGTTAAAGCCAGACAGATCTGCACTTTAGGTAAACTCTCTACTGACGACATAAGTAGCTTGGCATTAGTTCTACGTAACCCATTGATGATGATGATAAATCAGAAATAAATGTCTTTTCAGTGGAAGATTGTGCAGAGTTTGGAGATTTGTTTTCTTTGTGCAGATCCTTTTGAGGAATCAGAGGAGAGATGGCTTTCATCCATTGAAAATTCACGATGGCTGGAGTATATCAGGTACGCAAACAAACCAACATCACTTCAAACTGGTATTTTTATCTGTACAAAATTATTCACAGAAAAATAGCTAATGGTAAGAAACAATTAATTCTGCCTTTATTACGCTGCATTTGAGCTTTCTTAGTGATTAAAAGTGAAAGAGAAAAGAATGTGAAGTTTATATAAAAGTCTAAAGCTCATATTTTTAGACCATTTATTTAGAAATGTTTTTTTCTTTTGTATTTGTATTTATTTTTGCTGTTTCTGTTTTTCTCTGGGCCAGGATGTTTTTAAAAATTTCAGCTGAGACAGTCTACAACTTGGATGGGAAGAATGTCTCTGTCGTCCTTCTTGGTAATTTTTATTCATCAGTAATGGAGCTACAATTTTTGTGTATTTTATGCGAGTAATGAGTTGCCTTTGAATATGTTTTAATTATTGTTTTGTTTTTATTCTTGTGCAGAGGAAGAAGACAGAGACCTGAACTGTGTGGTGTCCTCCTTGGTGCAGCTCATGTTGGATCCTCACTATCGCAGCCTGAATGGATTTCAGAGTTTGGTGCAGAAGGAGTGGGTGATGGCCGGCCATCGCTTCCTGGACAGATGCAACCACCTGAAGAAGAATGACAATAAGGAGGTACGTCTTTTAATTTAAAATGCTGCAGTCATGAACATGTTCAGATATTATTGGGTCTTCTCACTGGTTTATTTCCCTTCTCTTGGTCACAGTCTCCATTGTTCACCTTGTTCCTGGACTGTGTGTGGCAGCTGACCAATCAGTACCCGGCAGCATTTGAGTTCACAGAGGCCTACCTGACTGTCCTGAGTGACAGCATGTGGATCCCACTCTTCAGTACTTTCCTCTTCAATTCTTCTAAACAGTGTACTCAGCTCTTAGAGGTGAGAAATTTTACATGTACTGAATGTTTGTTGGCTTTCATGGATGCATTTACAAGCATCGGCATGCAACAGTAATACTGTTTTAATAAATATTTTAAATGTGAAAATATGAAGGAAATGTATTTGACGTTTAATTTAATTACATTTAATCTAAAATATTATTTCTGTATATGTTTTGAATCGTTTTTTAAAACTAACCAGCCTTAAGACGTGTTTATTTATCCAAATGATATAGTGATACACAAGAAGTTGAATGTTATAATGATTAGCTTGTGTCCATCAAAGTAGCCCACATATTAAAGAAAGGTCAAATATTATCTCTGTACCTTAGTTTAATTTGACATTTTCATGCATAATTCATGATCCTTTGTCAGGATGTTTTTTCAGAAGTGTTTTTGATTTTCTTACAGCATAAAAAGGTAAAAAGGTAGGAAAAAAAATTTTAAAATGTTTTTTTTTCCCAGGTGATCAGTTGTAATTTTCTAAAAATACAAAGTTTTTATTTGGAAAGTACATCAGTAGTATTAGTCTTTTGGGGTTACTTGATGCCACAATATATATTTTTTTTTACCTGCAAGAGTCGTCTACAGTGGAAGGAGGGACTGGATATTCCTGAGTTGCTTTTTTGTCTGTCATATTGGATTTATCAAACGTTTTCCTGAACTTGCAGTGGATGGCCAGTAGTTTATGGTGTATTGTATGATGCTCTAGTGTCCACTTCAGTGGTCTGTGTGCATTTATAACATAAAAATCCACAAGAAAGTGGCTTTTAGATAACTATCCACTGCAGTGACCATTATACATGTCAGGGTTAATTATTTTAGTTCATATTGTGTACAGTACACATGGTAATGCTTTGTTTCCTTTGCAGGACTTTGCGAAGAACAAAGCCATCCCTCCAGGAGAAAACCACACGGTGTTCTTCCCTCCTGTGTGGAAGTGGTCACAGCAGTTCTCCACCAGGGATCAAACCCTTTTTAATAACCCCATGTATGTTGGGAAAGGTGCTGCCTGTGTTCAGAATGGTGAGGTGAAAACCTTCCAACGCACAAAGGTAAGCAGGGGGCTGCTACTAAACCGATTAAGAGTTGGTGTAAATGCACTGAGATTGGCTTTTTATGAAACACATTCAGAGGGTAAGCGAAAGAAATAGGTAAAGAACCATGTATTCACCAGAGTTTCTTCCATGTTAGGGACAGGCCCACAATTACTTGCACTTGTTAGCAAATCATCTGAATGTGCATGAAGGATCTTTCTATTTAAAAAAAGAAACCCTTTCTTCCTCATTTAATTTTTACAGACTGTGAAGAAAACACTTATTCATGCATGATGAAAGCTCTGTTTATCCTGTTGATCCAAGGCTTAGATTCATAGATTTCTCTGTCTCCAACACATAAAGAGTCAGCTGTCAGCGTTATTGAAATGTGACACAGGAGGGTAAAATGTGGAGTTTTGGGAAAGTGAACTTTGTGTGTTGACAGCTGTAACGCGGAGCTATTTGTTCTCTTTCTTAACACGTCCTGTGATGTCTGTGTGTTCTGTGTTATGACTTTTTGCTTCATTAATTCACTAGTTTTATGATCTGCTGTTGTCAACATAGCTTTAGCTATTTTAAATGAATCTGATATATATGTGAACTTTTTCTGGTGAGGTAATTGGATTAAGTGAATATGATCCTCCTTGCGGATCAACACAAAGTCTGATAGAAAACTAGTGCTGCAAATTAATCAGGCAACCTGTTTGAGCTGCTCCACAAGCTTTCACATCGGTAAGATGTTCTGTAATAACCGAAACCCGCCCTAAAGCCAATGCCTTTCCAGTGACACCTCTAGTTGTCCTTTGGTTATGCTCTGATGAATCTAAGCTGTCAAAGTGGCTCAGAAGCAGCGAAAACAGAACAAGAGTCAGTCCTGATGTTCTGGATGAACTTCACAGTTTTTAAGATGTAAAAATTATCCACTCTATCTACAGATTATTTTACTTTTCTCTTGCATTGTTCATGCTGTTTTTTATAATTTTTATTTTATTTTTTTCAAAATTTCCTTCAAGAAATTAAGATTTAGAATTCTTTATAGGTATAATGTTTGGTTTTGTCTAAATTGTGTGCAGTTCTTTGAGTTTTTCTATATTCTGTGCAATACCGTGACTTTAAAACTTATTCAGTCATCCTTTTCTGTTCATTTAACCCAATCAGCTAAAAAAGTGACATTATATTTGATTCAGTTTATCATGATGGTAAGTGTAGCAGCTCCCCAGCACTTGAATTAATCAGCCAGTCTCGACGGGTGAATTTAGCGTTTTTTATTTTCTTAATGACGATCCACCAGGATCATCACCACAGTCACCACAGTCACCACAGTCACCACAGTCACCGTAAAAACTAAAACAAATACAAATATTAGAATACAAACACAAAATTACAATACAAACAAC
>CAEFZX010014693.1:0-24238 GCA_903066825.1 Alfaro cultratus | reverse complement strand
AAGCATACACAGCAAATATCATAAAACTAATTTTTTTCACAATTAGTTTTTTGTCTCACACACACCACTATATATATATATATATATATATATATATATATATATATATATATAAGTATATAAAGTATTAAGCAATCATTGCTGATTTGCTAGAATTCCTAAATTTCTCCCCAAAAGTTCTTAAAATAAAATGAAGGAAGTCAGTTTAAAGTCACCTAGCAAGAACTTGTCAGTTAATTAGATTGAACCGGTCACATTAAAGCAATTTAAAGCCTGGCTAGGTTTTCAGAAGGAAAAATGTCCTCAGAGTAAGGGAACAGTAGAGAAAAAGAGTGACACGTGTAAGAGAGACTTGAGTATTTACATCAGGGTAGCAACATTCATCCATCTTTCTATCCTGTCTGCCAAATAAATCTCTGTCTACCAGATTTATCCTTCCATGGCTATCACAGCACAAGCAAAAACGACCACCTCATCTGAACAGTCTTTATCCTTGGAAGGTGCAGCACGTAACAGAGAGAAAACAACCAGACTCCTCTTTATGACATGACAAATGAACCATAACTGAAGCAACTGAATAAATAACTGACTGACTGAATGAATGAAAAAGAAATGTGAACATGCTTGTTTTATAAGTTAAACAGTGTTTAAAAATATCATACACAGACCACAGTCAGATCCTCTTTATCTGTGGCTGGAAGCCTCAGACAACCTTGCGACATTTTTTTTTGTTTGTTTTTTGTTTTTCCTCCTCTGCAACAGCCCACATAAATACAATGGCTAGACCTTCAAAACAAAAGAAAAGAAATGAGATTAAACTTCTTGCTGCAAGAAAGATTAGTGACAACAGCAGAAAAAAATGCTTTCTTTATCCCTTTGGATTCACCAAATTCAACAATTTTATCTTGAATCATTATGAAAAAGCTACCTTAATTTTAAAAGTGAAGTGCTCACTTAAACATCTAAAAGACTACAGCTGTCAAAAGCACAATTTATGCAATTGGAAGTAATTTTTCATCCATTCAAATGACACAACACAAAACAACTGTTAGCAAATCCGAGATAAAAAAAAAACTATCAACATTTTAAAATGTGGGAAAACATAACTGATTTTTGGCACCTTCTGCATGCTTTTTTTTTTTTCTATAGGCTGCCAACTAAATTATAGGGACTGTATTAAATCCAGCTGCCAGGTTTGACTGAATGGCCAGGATTCAGGAAAGTGAGGACATAGATCTTTGACAACTAGTGCCCAGCTCTTTAAATGCTGTAAAGGAAACAACAGACAGTTAAAAACTGAGCAAAAAGACATACCCACAGAGTGGACCAACACTTTGCTTTCCCTAATGTTGTCATTTCACGTTGGATAATTTGTTTACCATCAGACGGCTGCTGCATTTCGACACACTCCATCAGTATTTCCCCCCTCGGTGCTAACTGCCCCCAATTTCATCGCTCTTTGCCAATCAGGCCTCAAAATTGCCGTTACAGACACACACTCAGGCCACTTCAGAAGAATAATCAGCATGCTGTCTGTGCGGCATGTGGCCACACAGCAACAAAGCTTGGCCTGTGATCATTATCAAAAACTATTACCCCTCTGGCCGGAGCAGTTTATACCAGCAATTTAGAAGCATGGGGGGAAAGCGTCACAATATGGAGGAGAGAGTTAGGTGGTGGTGTGTTTTGTTATTTAGCAGCCAAGGACCACAGTTTCTTTGTTTTATTTCATTGCTGCTGGTGGGGTTGAGCTGGTGAGAAAGTTGAAGTATTTGCAAGAAAATTGGTGCAGGTGTGTGTGTGTTTGTGTATGTGGGAGAATTGTCATCTTTCTTACTCAGTGTTGCCATAGGTGACAGGCGTCTTGTTAAAGTTGTGAGGTTATAGGGTCTAAATCAAGTTATACTTATAGACTGCATTGAGATGATCGCAGGGTTTACGGTGAAATGAAAAGCTTTCCCTCCTCCTGCAGGGCCTCCTGGTGGGCTATTTGTTTAAACCACAATAAAGAGATGCACCCTGCACAGAAAAGGAAAGTGGATTCTCTGTCCATTTGAAGAGCTTGTCTTAACTTTTTCCTTAGTTGCAGGATAAAACTTTAGCAATAAGGAGATTATTTAAAACTAATCTCCTAATCACAAATGTCCTGTATACAGAGTACTCTCTTTACATTTTGGTCCTGAAAGAAAAGTAAACATTTCAGGACATTACTATGACTTACTTTTTGAAACGATTTTTAGGTTAGAACTCATTTAACCCTTTCATGCATGAATTATGATCCTTTGTGTCAGAATTTTTTTTCCCATTTCTTTTATTTTTATTTTCTTAAGGCATAAAAAAAGGTAGGAAAAAAAATTGTAAAAAAAAAATATATATATATATAATTTTTTTAGGTGATCAATTTTAATTTTCTCCAAAAACAAAGTTGTTATTTGAAAAATACATCTGTAGTATTGTTCTTTTGGGGTTATCTGATGTCACAATATTGTTATTACCTGCAAGAGTCGTCTACAGTAGAAAAAGGGACCGGGTCGGTTGGCATGCTTTGTTGTCTGTTGGCCATATTGGATTTAACAAAAATAATTTCTTGAATTTGGAGCTGAGGGCCAGTAGTTGATCATGTATTTTATGATGCATTAGTGTCAACTTCAGTGGTCTGTGTGCATTTATAACATAAAAATTCACAAGAAGAACAAGAAAGTGGCTTTTACATAGAGGTAGTTGTCCACTGTAGTGACCACTACTAATTAAAGGGTTAAATAATCTCCTTATCTAAACAAAAGTCTCCACTATGGGTAGTTTGTAAGTGGAGGGAATAATGAGTCATAATTACTTACAGAATACAGTACTGCCAGGGTTTTCTTTTAATAATAACTACTCATTACATAACAAAAATATGCATTAGTGTGACAGTGGCACACTAATCAATATTGAAAATATGTGAAGTATCTTTTAACGTTTTTTAGAGAAATTATTTTGGGCAGTGGCTTTATTAAATATTTCCATATACATATTTGTGTTTGCTGCTTGGACATTAATTATTTTTTATGGCTTGACTGAAGCTAAATTTAACTTGGTTATAGATTTTTTTTACTACAGCTTCCCAAAGGGAAGTAATGTCCTAGTTTGTCCATTGCAAAGAAGAAAAGAGAGAAAACTGAAAAAAAAAAGAATAGAATTGGGGCACTAATATTGTTACTCTTGACACCCACATCCTATATGTTTACCAGCAATGTGACCTCAGGCAAAAGTCTGACAAATAGGTAGATGACTAAATTGTGAATGGACGACAGTTGGTTCAAATCATTCAGACCAGAATAAAAAAAGAAAAAAAAAAAAATCATACGGTAGGCCTATATGCATATTCACACCAAAAGGCAATTTAGAGAGTCTAATTGACAGTCATTTGTTTTGGACTGTTAGAGGAACCGGCGAGATCCCACACATCCACAAAGATAACAAGCAGACTTAATGCAGAATTTGTCCAGGATTTGAACCTGGACCTCCTTTTTTGCAAGGTAACAGTACAATTATGAAAAAACCAAGGAAGCGAATAATAGATGCCACCATATATACATGGGTTTTAATTTATAATTTTAATGAAATATGGAGATAGTCAAAAATGAGAAAAATATACATATAGTTTGATCATATACTATTTTGTGAAGATTTAATCTTACACCCTATTTCCAATTATTGGGATTCTAATCCCAGTTCAGAAGAGTTGGCTTTTATAGAACAAGGGAGACCATCAGCACTGGTCTCTTATAACAAGATTGTCCTATAAGTGACTGTGGAAAAATCACAAGAAATTATTGACTCATGCCGCCATAGGCAGTTGCCCATATCAGAAACCGCCACAGATAACAAGGGTTTCAATGGGTTTTACCATAGTTTTTATCATGAATGTACTATCAGGTATGAGAATAGTGATTTGGTTTGTTTTGTTAATGGCCAGACACTGCGATAAAATAATCCAACATACTTTTAAAAAAAGGCTGTAACATAAAGTCTAATGAAGTATTTGTCCAAGAGTTGATTTAGCCAAATCAACTCATTTTCTCATCTAAAAAAATTTAATCCCTAAGGTGCAGCCTATGTTAGAAACCAATCATGAATATTTCATAAAGCTTCAACCAGGCCAATAAAGGGAGGCATGTGTGGCTATCAGTCTTATTGTTATGTCCAAATTCTTCTTTCCCTGCCTGTCCACTTGTAAAACAAACACTGTATACAGACTGGTAATATGTTTGGCCCATCTATCCTGTGATGCTTGCCATTATGAGTAAATTTTATCTGTGGGAATGCAAATTTATGAAGCAGGGAAGATAAACATTGGTGCTGCTGGAAGACTGCATTTCTGCCCTCTCTCACACCCGCACATTAACAGAGCATGGCAGTTGCCAGGGCGCAATCAAGATGGATAGCCTCCGATGATGGCTTCTAAAAATTACAAATGGCAACAGACAGAAAGGCCTAGAGGGCATTCTCTTTATCATCAGCAACATGGCCAGAAAATTTCAGGGACATCAAAAAGTGGAGGATCCGGGGCAACAAACGCCTCGCTTAATCCCTTTAGGCAGCTGCATCTTCATCTTCAGTTCATATGAAATGGGAAACAAAGTTCATTAAGAAATCCAGAGGCGTGGAATGGATTATTCTCACAAAATCCAAAACAAACTAATCCTCCACGGATTGATAAATGAAGGATGTGCTTTAATAAAGAGCAAAGGTCTGCAAGCCTGACAGTTTCTAAGCCAAGAGAGGCAGTGATCTGAAATATAACAGTACACCAAAAGAAATCTAATTGCTGAATGTATATGAGACTTTGTGTTCATAAGTTCTGTAAATACAAGACCTATGGCCGCTGATTGTAATTACTGTTATAAAACAGTAACTCCTGTGGGCTGGTTTCCAAGGTAACCTTCGGTTCAAAGAGAATGGTTCAAATATTCTAGTTAGCATAAATGCAACTGAGTACCACCTAACCCTCCTCCCCTGGCTGCTATTGATTAAAAAAGTGGGGAAACAGAGAGAGATTCACTTTGCAGACCAGACTACATTTTTAGCGTACACTTCTGCATAATAGGAAGTGGGGACATAAAAGAGATGCAAATGAGCTGGAAGGCTGGAGAAGAGAAGTTTGTAGGTTCAGATGGGGACTGATTGAACAGGAAAGGTCTCTTCTGTTTTTTTGTGTCATCATTATATGGTTTCTTTGTCCATATCCCCCTCTCCACTGACTCATGCCTCTTCAGTTCATTCTGGCATGGGAGTATTTCTTTAAATGTTTGTTTTAAGAGCTCAGGGCCAACCTTGTTATTGTCTTGTCTCTGACATATAAAGTCTTCAGTGCTCAATGAGTATCTGGACATAAAGGAACTTGATGGTCCACCATGGGAGCATCAAGAGCATGTTTTTTTTAAATGAGATATGCCTTTAAAACTGTTCAAAGTCGGTCTACATTGAGATTGATCACATTCATTAAGGTAAGATGAGCATTTGAAAAAGACTCAGCTGACTGACTTGATGGATGGTGGGCAGAGAGGGTCTTAGTTCAATAGGGCATACAGTATCGTATATTCTGAGGCAGAGTCCAATTTTTCTTTTACGGGGGATTCACAGACACAGACAGGTGAATTAAACTGCCCTTTGTGCAGCCATAACTCATAGTTTTTAGGGCTGACAACTTAAAAGTGAAAGTCTTGACTTTCATGACATAGAGCATTTTTGTCTCAGTGACTGAGATTAAATAAAGAGATACGTCAAAGCTCTTGGAAAAAGTAGGATAAGCAGAATATCTCTGTGTGCCTGGAAGTTCAGAAAAAATGTTTTTAATTTGTGTTTAGGTATTTACTGCCATTAAGAATTTGCATGGCCATTTATCTCCACAATTAATAAAAGCATTTCACCACAAAGAAATTTAGCAAATATGGCTTAGCTTAAGTACAAAATATTTTTTATCCAAAATAAAGCTGGGAAGAGACAAAATGACAATGGTATAAACTTGGAATGCAAGTTGATGAAGAGGCAAATTGACCTAGAGACATTTTCTGTAGGTGCTTTGAAGTGGGAAAAATTTTCATCTAAAGATGAAAATTATTGCACCTACCAAGAATGTAAATAATTTCATACAAAGCCTCTAAATATTTAGGACAGCTGTCTTTTCTTGTAATGAACTTAATACTCCAAACAGGTATTTTGTTATTTTTATTTTTATTTTTGCTTACTAAATGAGCACAGTTAAAATGTATTTCTTCTCAATTAAATTAATTGCATATTTACTTCTAACATGAATACCAAACTCTGCATACATTTCTTTTCTAAATCTCTATTTTACAGTTAACCATATGCTACACTACAGAACTATTTGAAACAAAGATGTTTAAGAATGAATATTAAAAGGAGAAGTTGTTCTTGAAATACATGTAAATCACTATGTGTTTTGCAAAATGTATACATATATTCTAGATGGTATGTGGAACCCAGAGATTGAGGTCATATTTCATAAAGACTACCTAGACAGACAGATAGACAAGCAGATAAATAGCAGGTGGACAGACAGACTATTCCAATGTCACTGACACATTGCACAAAGGTTTTATTTATTACCTCTTGATACTTTTACAATCATAAAGCTCAAATTGAAATGGTCTTCTGGAAACAGGAATGCAGTCTCATTAAAAGAGACTATTTCAAAGCCCCTTCTCTGACTCAGAAGCCCCATTCAACACCCTCCAGACAGTGGAGACATCCATTTTCCTCTCATCGTCTGCAGCTATTGCTTCCCTTGGAGACAGCCTCATCTCATTCTTCTTCACTGGCTGCTGTGACATTGAAAGAGACCCCTAATCAAAACATTTGTCTTTCTTTCAGCCTGTGCTCAGACCGGTGAATGAGAGCTGACACCAGAGGGAGACGTATTTGTCCCAATCAGGGCCTCATCTCCGTGTCACCGTCGGGCGAGTGTTTCATCTCGACAGGGCACTGATGAATCCGCCACTTAGCCTTGATTTGGAGGAGCGGCTCGCCACCACCAAAGTGCCAGGTTAAATCACGACGTCAGGGGCTCAGCCACCACCATTACAGGCAACACAGGAAACCTACCTTTACCCTAAATTCTGATAAATGCTGTAGAATTGATCCCTTCCTTGTGTATTATCAAGAGAGCTGTGATCACAGTGATGTGTTGTTGGTTACTGTGATTATAAATAATGTTGTTGTTATTGGTTTCCTTTCCTGAAGGAATTTAAATGTCAGTGGTTGTTTTATTTTGTGTCATCCCTTGATTTAACTTCTCTTATCCTTAATGTGATATTAGAATTGGGTTAAATGACTAGTTCTACAAATTATATATCTCCACACTTACAGTTTCTTAAAAGCATTCTTGTAACTTGAGTCACATTTCTGAAATCACATTAATGAAGTGGTAACTCCAAATAAATCTTTTAGCTCCAAGCATGTCTAATGTGCTGTTCCACATGTAGTGGGAGGCCCAAGAAGCAGGAATAACATTTTGGACCATGAGGTAATTTTATCTTATATATAGTGGAAGTTCATGACTGAGTTTGACCCTAGACAAGTGTCTACTTCTGTCCTTTGGAGGATTCAAATAAGATACCAACTTCATCCTAATTTGAACCCACCATGTGCAGGCGTATTTTCTAACACTGTGCATAATACAACAATTCCTCATTGACAGAACAGGGTTCTTCAAATTAAGTTTTTCACATTAAGTTTCAATTTTTAAAGTATTAATTAAAGTTTGACAACATATTTAAGCAGATATTGTTACAAAGTTTAAGCTTGAAGGCAAATACCGTATATGGAAATTGATAAATGTAAGAGTGGATGGATGACAGATCACTAAATGGATGAATAATCGGAAGGAAAAATCAACAGAAGATGACTCCTAGAAAAGACAGGGGAAAAAACTATATACTGTTATTTTCTTTTTTCATACTTAACAAATTCCAGACTTTTCCACGTGGCTTAGGAAGCCTGTGAACATACAACAGGTAATAGATGCTTCTTCAGGACTAACGAGACAAAATTTTCTTACTCTGATTACCAGTCCTGCTCCAAGAGCATGCCACCCTGACTGTTGAACAATATAGCCCAAAACAAAAAATGGAATAGCTTGAATACTATGTGAATCCTATAAATTGTTAAAATTTCCAATCATCTTTGTCAATGAAGTTAAGCTCATTATATTTTACACAAATAACTGCTCACACCATTCTACTCTACTCCAATTAATCCAGTTAAAGGATTTCAGTAGCAACACACACTAACACAGTCATTCAGGATGAGAGTATTACACTTTGCATTAAACCAAAAGCATGGGATCTGCTGCAATTCCAAAGTGCTACATGAAGGGGAAAAGCCTTTTTGGGGCAGTGGGACGACCTTCTTCATGCATGTGTGTCTGTGGATAGAGAGAGATGAGAGACAGGCTCCCAGTAGCTGCAGTACCTGTCAGACAGAGTGGAAATGTTGTTACAAGACAAGGGAGGGTGGGGGAAGCTTTATCAAGGTGTGCAGGATAGCACTGACATGAGATAAGAGACCTGAGGAGGAACTACATTATGCCACACCTTCACTAAGAGGACTCTGTCAAGACAGAAGGAAAGAGATCCGTTTCAACGTGGGAGCCACCGTAACACTTGACTGGAAAAAGCCATTACCTTTCAAGTATACACTTTACCTGTAAGTGTATATAAGGCATTAAGCAGGCACTCTATCCTATAATTTTATTTGGATTCCCATAGGATTTCTTTAAAACCTACCCTTAAATGGACAAAAGCCCTGTTATTTCTAGAAAGCGGCAGTCTCTAAAGTGGTGAAAATGGATAAAATTCCTCATGTTTTGAATGATATGTCTGCCTTACTGGCTGTCTGGTGAGTGTTTTCGTAAAGCTTAGTAATATGAGTTACTGTGTCCTACACTGTCCCGACAAGACTCCTTGATTTTGTGTTAATTCAACACCATGGACCAAATGGGACCACTAAACATGCTTGCTTTCATACTGCTACCTCATATACACAACAGCCATTTCATGAAAATCCCTTAATCAAAGTCTAATTTGCATTTCAAAGTAGCACTTTACAGCCGTGGTGAGGACATAAAATCACATCTGCCTTGATATAAATAAATAAGTTTTCTAAAAGGTATAAAAGTGATATAAAAGCAAGTGCTGGAAGAAACTTGTGCTTGTCATATTTTATGCCATTTACAGTACATTAACGAATGTTGTAAAATGCACAGCTGTGTGAGATGAACTAATAAGAAGATTTAGGGGACTTAAGACAGTAATATAAATTGCAGAATAAAAATTTGTCAGAAAGTGGATGCACAAATTCTAATGCTCAATTAATAATTATTGCTTTTACTTGCAGCCTCTATATGGAATTATATCGTGTTTTACAGGCACTTCTCAGTATAAGGAGAGGAGTTTCTCCGAGACTCTTCATCTCAATCCCTTAGGCAGATTTTCTTTACTCAACAGATAATCTTTCTCGTCTGTGACACAAAATATTGAGAATTGTACTGGTAAGACATTGTAACCACAACTGGATCCAACAGTGAGGACAGCTAATATTGGCTGTCAGATGTGACTCTGTGATTTAATGCACAGCACATATAGCCTCCCGTGGATCATAAAGGTGGTTTGATGCTGAATCTCAGGGACCTCTCATCTCAGGTTACAGTCTCTCAGTGCTTCCAGCCTCCCCTGAGGCACTTCGCCACATTCAGCTCAGCATGCTGGTTTCTACACATTTTTTTTTCTTATTTCAAACCTACTTTTCCCTCTTTCCCCTGAACACCTCTTGAACTTTCTTTTGCCATAAGCAGTGCCGGGGGGTATAATTCTACTCCCACTGGAGGAAGAACTTTGAACTTCTTTGCTCTCCCCAATCACTATTTCCAAACTCCAATGCAGCCTCGTTACTGTAATTTGTTGCTATTCTTCCACCATAACATTGCCTTTGGTCTTGCCAATTTTCACTTTCTGTGGAGATTAAACACCTGAGATGTGAGGATGTGGAATATCTTAGTTTTTAATACAAAACCAACATCACATCATCAAGTCTTTCAGCATAGCCAGTGGGTTTACAATAGAGACCGAAGGCCATCTTATTTTTGAGTCAGAAAACCCCAAAATCTTGAAAGCATGAAACATAAATAATCTCAATCTGCTTTTATATTGCATTTTAAAATAGATAAGTAATTGTGAAACATTATTTTCCTCGCCCAAAATTACCTCCTTAAGTCACACGCTCTAAAAAGAATTTGTCAACTGATGTTGTAAAGAAGTTGATCTTCATCTACGCAAATTTTCACCAAAGAAAGGCTTACAAAACCTAAGAAACTGGCCGGAGAGGACAGAGGAATAAACTGAGTGGAAACAGCAAAGCAAGCAGAGCACAGGGAAACCGGCAGGAGGAAACAGACTGTGGAGAACAAGAAAATCTGGCGTGACAGTAAAATAAAACTGACAGACTCTTAAACTACTGGGAAGGTGGATGAATGACATAAGAATCAGATGAGAGAATACAGTGCAGATAGGGAAGAACCTGAGCAGACAAGCTGAGGGGAAGTGATTTAAAAAAATAAAAATAAAAAATGATCACAGAAGAAACTGGAAAAGGCAAGAAAAAAAAGGCAAAGAATCAAACTGGACCAACAACTAATGCTAAAATAAGATATAAAACAATGCACAAAAAGCAGAACACGACAATTGAGGTCTGAGTCAATAGCCGTACCATTGCGGAAACCACGGCTGTTTACTAAAAGCAAAAATTTTCTCAGGTAAGGACATTTTTAACTGTCTTTTCCTTTGTATATCTTTTGTCAGCACATCACATAATTTAATTTATTCAGCAATACCCCATTCCAAACATTCATCCAGCATAGTTTCAACCTTTAATATTTCATTTCTAGTTATTTTTTTCCTCTGTGTCTGAGCCACATGAAGACATGAACCTTTGACAGAGGACACAATGCATAGTTTAAGTTACTTCCCATGGACAAAATGCATGATATTCGCCTAATGAGACATTTTCTGACCAAATAAAAAGTTGAGAAAACTATTTGAATATACATCTTCAGAGTTTAAGTGGCATGGCAGATGGGGTCTTAAGGACAACATATTGAAGCTACATCACTGTTGTGGATTTCAACCTTTACCAGTAAAACCTAAGTCGACCATGTGAAGATTGGAGCGCCCTGCTGTTCATACTCCACAGGCAAACTTTAAAGAATCTGATAGATTAATTCTAGTGTTTTTAAAGCAAAAACAACAAAAAACAAAAAAAGTTATATTTCATTCACAGAAAGTTTACTGTCACTGTCCATTGCAGTTCACAGTTCAGCTCTGCAAGAAAAAGACAAGAAGAGAAGAGCAGACAGAGTGACAAGACTATGTGACCATTGTGAGTTTTAAAGGGGGACACATCCTTTTCTATCTTTTCTCACTTTCATGAGAGTTCAATGGGAATTTAGACCATTTTAGCCAGAATGCCACGCATTAAAAGCAGTCATAAAAACTATGCAATCCACAAGAGTTCTCTCCAGAGAGCTGCTATTGCTCATTATATCGAACGATCTTCCATTTAGACCTGCTCATCATCTAGCATAGGTCCTCATGTCCTCTCCGCTTAGTGTGTTGGGGTTGAGGAGGCATATCTTAAACCACTCGTATGCAGTGATAACATAAGTCCTAAACCAATTAGGAACTCTCTTAACAAAGAAAAGCACTGTCATGTTTCCCTGCAGCTTTTACTGGCACAGACAGACTCTCCTCTACCTTTTTTTTTTTTGGCTGGTCACTGAACTGACTCTGTGACTCCAGCACTCATGCAGTTACCCTTGGTTATTACCCTTGGCTGCCATTGCCTAGGTTTTCCTAGCTTTTGTCCCACTGCTAGGCAGGATGCCAGCTGCAAGCTGGAAAATTCTGCAGGGCTTTCACACAGACATACACACGCCACTGAACACTATCAGATGTGCACACAGCCGTACACTCATAAATATGGAGGTGCCTGTGTATGGAATTGGAGTGCCACTTTTGTAGACACTAATGGAGATAATGTTGCACTATTAAAGGTCGGGTCAGGTGAGATTAAAATGGCTGGCCTGCTCTGACAGGGTGACCTTTAGTAAAGCTAGTGTTCGCAGTGTGAATTTCTTCGTGTTCTTCCATAGCATCTCTTTTGCAATGACTTCCTTACACTGCCGAGGAACCTGTACTTTATATGTAATCATGTGAAATGTGATCTAAGAGCCGAGCTGAAGAATTTAAGGAGTCGGTTACCTTTGAATGAATAGTATTCTGGAGAAATTATCTAATGCAACTGAGTAAATTTGAATAAAAACATAAAAAAATATATGAATGACTAAATAAAGGTCTTTAAGATAAACCTCGGGTAGTGAATTAGTTTGTCTAGATGAAGTCAGTTGTAATGGCCGTTAGAATCAGAATTCACTGTGTTATGGTTTTACAGCCATTTCGCGTGGTGTGTGTGAGTGTCTACTTAGGACCGTTTCTAGCATAGTTACTAACCTTCTGAAGACCGGTGAGCCTAATGGGGACCAAAGCCCACTCATTACATGGTGGACACCCTTGTTTAGAGTTATAGGCTAGGTTTAAATTTAAGGTGTGAATTTAGTTTTAGCGAAAGACAGGGTTAGGAATAGACTAACCCTAATAAATGTAACTGTATAAATGCAATTATTGAACTGCATTTATATGTATTTCTACCCATAACTTAATATGTGTAGAAATACATATTTGGTTGTGTGAGTTTGTGTGCATGTAAAGATGAGTGCATTAGTTGATGTCAGGGCTACCCCTCTAGTGTAAGTGAATCAGAGTGGAGGTATGACTCCCTGGAAAGTTTTTGACCTTACAGCTCATCTCTGTGGCACAACTGGCTGTAGAGGAATAATTAACATGTCGCAACCTCAATCTTCTGTCCTGAGCTTCCTCTGACTTTGTCTGGCTCCCTGTTGGGTTTATCTTGTCATGTCTTTTTCTGAACAAACTTTTTAAAAGCTTTTTTTTGTTGCAGCTATTGAAAACAGTAGTGTTAGATATGTGATGATGCAGAACAATATTTTGGCAATATTTATTGGGAAAGCAAGAATTCCCTTTTTGTGTTTGATAACTCAATCAAAACACACATAAAGAGGTACTGTGGTGGTGCAGGGGGCAAAGCGCAACCCATGTATTGAGGCCTTAGTCCTCATGCCGGTGGTCATGGGTTCGAGTCCCGGCCTGGCATTTGCCACATTGTCTTCCCCCTCTTTCCTGTCAAACTACTTTCAAATAAAGGCCACTAGAGTCAACAAAACCTTAAAAAAATGCACATAAAAACTAAGATTGTATAAAATTTAGCTTTCCAAAAGAATCTTTTATTCCAGTTTGTCTAAGTATTTTGCATTGAACTAGAGATCAAATGCAGCCAAGACTCATGCATAACCCTATAGTTTTTTGTCCATAGGAAGTGCTGAAGCAGAAGCAGATGAACTTTAGTTTAGGTAGACCAAAAGTTCCAAATAAAAGTCTCAAACATAGATAAAGTGTGTTAAGCTTAAGAAAGTCACCTTTGGTGGGCCCTATAACTGCCACCCACTTCCTCAGACAAAGTCACATAATGAAAACAATACATCACATGTGAGAAAATAAATTTGATGAGAAACATTGTGCTATTTTATATCACAAGATATTGGTACAACCCAAGTCCTGACTGATTTGAACTGACCCTGCAAACTTGATCCATTAACTGTATGCAATGCAAACACCCACCACATAGTCTGTAATTATAATCCTACATTTACATGGTAAACACAAAATCCCTTTTTTTCTCTTTTTTCCCCCCCTGGAGATTAATGACTGCTCACAACAATGTAAAACGGGTTATTTGAAACCCTTTATATTTATTGTAAATTGCTTCTGTCAAAGTCCAGTTTAATAACAAGAAACAGGTGCACACCAAAGACCTACTGTCTGCCTGATAGGACATTTTTTGTCTGCTTTATAATGGTGGGGATTCTGGCTGAAATAAGCTCAGTGCATTAACATACATCCTTTGTAGTGACACTATTATTACCACTTTGTTCTTTCATACCTACAATTAACCTTGGCTGAAATAGTGCTGAGCATAAGTTATGTGGTGCAGGTCCTAACCTGTGTGCTGATGGTACCTTGTGTTGAAAATACAATTTAAATACATTTCCAGGATAGAGCTGCATGCATAATACCTCCCCATTAATTTAAAGATGAATATTTTTAATACGTAATGACATAACTGCCTTTCTGACAAAATGCTGGTAGGGAGGCAAAATGGTATGGAATAAGGCCACTGAAAACATATACAGAAGTTAAAAGTTTGATAGAAGACACTTGCTTAAAAGAAGCATTAATTATGGATTAAATGTAAACTTAGTTTCCCTTCAGCAGCAAACAACTCTAAATCTAAAAAATTAAAATTGCAAATCAGTCGTTATCACAGCTTGTGTAAATGTGACTTATGCATCTCTGAAAGGGTAATTTAAAAAATATTCTGCAACTGTGCTACTTTTTAGGCCAGCATTGCAGGGTATTATCTAAAGCTGTTGGGATGATATACCTAATGGTGCAATAAACACTGTCACTGTAGGCCAGAGGTATCCATTGATCAGTTTTAATCCCATTATTTTATGCTTCATTTGCACATGGAGCATTATATATATATATATATATATGTATATATATATATGTATGTATGTATAGTTTCTTCTGTCATTTACAATATTGTTTAAATTGAATTTCTTAATGTTAAGGACTTTATAATTGTTTCAAAATTTGCTATAGAAATAAAGTACTTTTATTATCATATTGATACAATGAGAAGAAAAAAGTACTTGAATTGTCAGTTATACATGTTAAAATTGAAATTCCAATGCAGAAAAAACCCCCCCAAAAAAACACTGTACATCAATATGAATACAAAATTCACTAGGTAAAATATGATGGTAGGGAGTGTTTTTCTTCAGGAGGGAATAAAAGGTTGGTCATAGTTGATGGATAGATGGAAAACAGAAGAACAATGACCTAAAATTTAAATCCACAGCAACAATGGAATGGTTCCTTTCAGAGTACATTATTGTGCTACAATGACAGTCAAATATCCAACATGATCCAATTGAGAATCTGACTTGATATTTTTTGGTCACAGAGGACAGAGGCCAGTTCATGCAAAGGTGTACTGGCATTGTAAACATTATATTACCGGGTAGAACATAATGTGACTATCATGTGGAACACATGTGGCATACATGTGCAATTGATATGCATTGAGTCAGGAATATTGGTGGTCAGAAAAATGACAACATCACACAAATATGAAGAAGGGACATAGTGTTCAGCTGCTATTGTCAAGACTAAGTTACAAGGTTCAGGGGGATCAGTGGGTCAGTTATTCTAACTTGACTTTGACACTTAAACTTGGATATTTGCTTCAAAATCAAGTGTGTTTCAGTACGGTTAACAAAAAAATAAAAAGAGAAAAAATTACCCACACCCACTCTTTGATAGATCATGGTTACATCAGCTAATTAATCAACAGTAGGGTTCACACAACCGCCTATTATAATTATGTTTTGTTTTGTGCAGCATGTGTAACATAACAAAACGTGAATAACTTCAAGGGATCGGAATACTTTTGCTTGGACCAGAATACAAATATTTTCACGCATACAATTCTGCACATTTCTCTCTTTTTTTCCAACAATCCCACACCGATCATCCAATAGGGAACATATGGGAGTTCATTGTGTTATAAAAGGATGCTTTGGTATGTGAATGGGCTGGCCCTCTGGTTAGAAGACGGCCACTCTAATTGCCAAGAAATTGCTTATGGCAGCTTGTGCTCATTCTCACGATTTGCACACAGAAACAGAGATGAATTATTTGCATTTTCGATCTCTGCCAGGGAAAATCCAGCATTGATGCTGCTATCCCTCCAGCAGCGTTGACTGAAGAGCCTCCTTACCCACAGTATATCTGCCAGACGGCTCATCAGTGGGCAGTATGCATCAAAACCACTGTGTGACATGATGTGACTTTTCATCTGCAAGCCTTTGGAGTCACAAAGGTATAGTTTATCTTTTTCCTTCTTGCTCTACTGTTTCTCTCCGTGTTTCTTTTTTTTTTCTCCTAACCTGAAGATAATTTTTCATCTGAAGAAATTGTTCCCCTCTCCTTCTCCATTGTGGCAGAGCATAGTTCTGTTATCTTCTGGGATTGAGAGGTTTTCAATAAAAAAAAGTCCATATCATCTAGTAACTCTGGCTTTATGCTGCAAGGCTCCCTAATGAGCCCTCAGCAAACAGGATGTTTATTTTTTTCTTGTTTGCGCCAATTGAGCTGTGACCTGGCAAAGACCTAACAAATCAAAGACATCTTGAGTCCACTCATTATTTACTTGTGACAGCTAGCCGAGAACCATGATTAAAGGAAGCCAAATGAAATGAAGTTAAGAAGAGCAGAAATGGCATCATTGTGATTCAAAGTGATTTTATCAAATGTTTGCTTTGCACTTTAGCATGCTTGGAGGTCATACCTACCAATTAAGCAAAAAAGAAGAAGAAACACATGAGGGTGTTTATCACATTGCTTTCTATTATGATTCACGCAACTAAGTGAATTCATTAAGAGATTTTACAAAAACACTGAATAAAGGTAGAGTGTCTGTATGGAAGATGGAAAATAATTGTTTTTCTGTCACTGGGGAAGATGAAAAGGCAACTTAGCTGTGTATGTGCTACCATCCATCATCGCTGAGTCTGTGCATGTCCAACACCTTAATAAGCTCAAAAAGTCACATTGTCTGTTACCACTCTGTGTCACATTGCTAAAGAACATTCAGAAGGTCAGCTCTCTCAGCATGCCTCCCATTTTCATGATGTTGTGTTTCTGAAAGTCATTCATTTATGAAAGGACTGAAAGTATGAGTCACAGCCCTACAAGAAATTACAGACTTCACAAATTAGTTTCTAAGTTAGTTTGTTTCAAAGCAGACATACTGTATTTCTGGGAATAAGCAGTTTCACTATTGTAAAACAGCTTGCTGTAGATAATATTGATATTCCCTAGAGATGCCCATACAAATTCTAGTGCCATCTGGTCAGTATAATACTGCTAACAATAACTCTCTTTGGTATAAAGTTGCTACTGAGTGAAGAAAACTGAAGGATAACTATTTTCAGTATCAGAGAAGTTTAATAATAAAGTCAGAAGAATTGCAAAACTTTTAGATAAAAGGCTATGATAAAATAAACTGAGGCATGCTGACTATTCGCTTATGCTTCTATAGGATACAATTTGGCAGTACTTCTTGGATTTTTGGTCATTTTGTATCTGACATCTTCAGGTATGTCAGTTCACAAATCATTTTCCATAATACAGCCCCTTTATGTTTATTATTTGTGAAAATTATGGTTTGTCATTTAACTATAATAAGAATGTGAATAAGAGATGTAAAGAAGCACATGCTAAGTCAGTGTTTCTTGACAACAAAAAGGTAGGCAGCTCACTCTACAGGGAATTTAGTCAGATGGAGAAAATGCAAGATAAATGCATTTTGAAGTGGCTCCAAGATAGAGAAAAACAAGTTAAGGTAAAATCCCTGTTGTCTGTAGTCGTCAACTAGCCCCCAAAACAACTGGTTTCTTTAGCAATCATGTGATCACAAACGGGTATCATGCTGAAATGAGTTTGTCCATGAAAAGGGTTTTTCCACTTGGTGCACCTGTCTAAAGTTCAAACACTGCACTCTAGAAACGGACAACAGTTAGAGAATTCCACCATAGGATTACATTGTAAACCTGAAAACGATCAAAAATCTGCATAAAACTTAAATCGCAATTGTGGAAAAACCGTAAGAGATATATCAAATAGCCGAGACATCTGAATATAGTTTAAAGTCTTGTGATTTGTTTAAAATTTGAATGGAGATTCTAGGTTGAAGTAAGCAGAAGTAGTAAGCTGTGAAAAAACAGGAGATTTTTGCAGAATTTCAATGTATTTCAATGGGGCTGAAATGTGCACAAAAGCACAAATATTTCAAAAAGTAAAATAGTGAAGTTTAGCAAAAGACATAGCAATAATATCCAGAAAAAGCAGAATGTTTTGAATTAGCACAATTAGTTGAAGTTAGTAGTAGTTAATGACCGAAAAATGTGAGCAGGATCTTAATCAGTGAGAATGCAGTGATGCATTCTCACTGATGGATGGCTGCATACAGTCATGCATTCTCACTGATAAACAAATGTATTACATAAACTGTTACTGTTAAATTTTTTTCAAACTACTTTATGATCACTATAACTACTGCTACCACAAAGAGTTTTATTGTTTGACTTCCATAATTATAAGGAAGCCTGATCCTGTGGAAACAAAATTGCTTAATTTTATTACTTTGAGTCATCAAACTCTATGATACATGTCACCAGCCTTTTGGAAATCTCTGACTTAATGTATGTATCTGTATTCTCCAAGGATTACACACATGTTCTAATGGCAACCATGGCAATCACTTAAATAGCTAAAGACAGTTACAATCTCCACTCCAAATCAGTTGATTTTATTTTAAATTAATGAAATGCTGTTTTATTGTGTATGTCACTTGAGGTCCCATTTCAACAATCCATAATTAATTATTTTCCTTAGTGATGGACTTAAAATGGACTGAAATGAGAAATTCAACACTTTTCAAAATTCAAAGATCCACAAATCTCTGATAGCTGCATTGCTAATGTTATTGTGAAGAATCTCTTATGAGGATTAATTTTTGGAATATGCACTAGTTGAGTGCTTATGGGTTGCTGGGGGAAAAAATAGCTGACGGTGAATTTTACGTTATCAAAGCTCTGCTACCCAAGCATATGTTGGCACAGACAAACATACCAGCAAAACACAATTTAGCACTGGGAAAGAAGGTTTTAAGGCGTTGAGGCAACACGTCCTGGAGGAGGAGACGGAACGGCCCATGGGGGGACGTAGAAGGAGACTAAATCTAGCTTGTCCCCTCCAATGTAGAGAGTGCTTAATTAGGGCCTGGGCATTTCATTAAGGCTGCCATTAAAGTCAGCTTCATTTAGTCCTTACACGGGCATGCCACAGTGGGACACTTGAGCTATCAAACACATGCACGTGCACGCGAGCATTGCACAGCTTAGCCAATGAATCTCAACAATATGCAGTGGGGCAAATTCCTTTCAATGGAATTAATAAGAACCCTCCCACCAACCCTGCGGGTGGAGAATTCATATTGTATCCTCCACCAGCCTGCTTTCCTTATGCTCACAGGGGCCATCCGTCATTCTGCCTTAATGTGTTTAGTTGCAGCACACAAGGACGAAGGATTTTGAATGAAATCATAAAGGACACTTAGATTGCCGTTACATGCAAGGGAGAATCCCATACATCACATCCGAGTGTGTGTTCATTTCCAGAAAATGACTTGGGCCTTATGCTGTAATAAATGTTTGAGCTCTTCCTCCATCTGAGCTCATAAGGACATAAAGCATGGAAATATGGCAGCAGATGCAAATGTTGTAAGTTTATCATTTTAGTCTATCGGATGAATTTCTCAAAATTCTCCACTGCTTTGTTTCCTTCATGATGAAAGTACACAGCTTATTTAGATACCCGCTGAATGCTAAGAGAGAGTGCAGCAATGGTGTACAGTGCCATTCTGCTTAGTGTCAGTTTAAGCCGAGCCATCGACTCACTTCCCGCCAGCCTGATTTCCATTCTTTCCAGTCAACTGATCTCTAAACCGTTTGTTAGCTTCTGCAAGCAGCGGCAGCGCAAGTCATTCCATGAAGAGATTGGAAAGCTGGGAAGACAGCTAAAAAGTCAGACAAGTGAGTGAGGGAGAGATAAACTCATCTCTGATCTTAAGTGACAATTTGACTACGCGTTTTGCCAGGAGAAAGCCATGCTGATGAAAGAGTGCATAAATAAAGGATGCAAAGAGAAGATGTCATACAGCCACACAAGAGAGTGGAACAGACAGGAACGGAGAAGAAGACAGGGAGGGAACAGGAAGCATTTGGACACCTCTGGCTACATTCCCTTGCCCATTAAAGTGTCTGGATCTGACTTCCCATGCCATTAGAAGAAGTGTAAATCAGCAATTAGGTGCATAAATGAAGAAATGTCAGCTCTCACCTGAACCACGGCAGGGCAACACGCCTCGCTACGGTGAATTGCTGCACAGTGAGGACCCCTGATGCACCCGCACAGGTGCAGCCCCTCACATATGTTCTCAACATGTGTGACACACACTCTCACTCACATGGGTCTCCAAACTTGCAGTACATCTGAGCTGTTCCTGTCTGGGTGTTGCAAGAGGATTACACTTTGCTGTTTTGCTCAATTACACTTGTAGTTTAAAAATAAGGATGACAACTGTTCCCTGTGGAACAGACAAATAATAAGCAGGGAAGGCTTTACGCTTTTTTTTTTTTTTACTTTCTGGTTGAGGTTTTTAGAAGCTGCTTTATTATTCCCAGATAAATTTCTCATGCTGCCAACTATTTTGTCAAATGTAATCACGCAGATCACACCAACAAAACATAATGAGCCTCACAGTTGGGATTTTTCTTTCAGGTGTGCAGATTTCTCTCTTTCACCTCCAAAGGTAACAGTGGTCATTATGGCCAGCACTTTAAATTCACTTACATCAGACCACAGGACAAGTCTACAAAAATTAGTTATCGTCTCAGAGTGCATTTTTAAACTGTAGTCGTGTTTTTTTTTTATGCTGGTAACTATCCACAGATCATATATCTGTGTATAGTGATACCATCCCTTCACAAGGTCATTTGTTTTTCATCTGGGGTTTGATATGCACTTTTCACACAAAAAACATGTTTATCTCTGGGACGTAGAAGTCTTCTCCTCATGGACAGTAAATATTTTCCATCCTGTTTATACTGACATGTAAATGTTTTAACAGATGAACGTGGTACCTTAAAGCATCTGAAAATTGCACCCAACCTGAACTGGACTTGTAGAAGTTCACAGTTCACCTGCTTAAATCTTGGCTGATTTCTTTTAGATTTTTCATGACCTCACCGAAGAACCAGAACAGTTGAGGGGCTTCTTTAAAACACATACACAGATCTGCCTCCAACGGCTTAGAAAACCTCAACAAACTCAATCTTTACCAAATTTTCTAAAAGATTAATAAACTTAAACCTCTGAAGTTACAGAAAGCAATAACTTTCATTCTTTTTGGAATTTTGTAGTTGTAATAATGTCTTAAACCCTAACTGTCTGGAAAAAGCAAACATTTAGTCTGATTCGAGGTGAAACCATGAAGACAGCAGTGTACTTTATGGCTTATGAAAATATTTGGCTACAGCTCTACCCTATTATTACTTTTTATGAAAAAAAGAAATCCATGAATGATTTGTAAAAAAGTTACATTTTGCAGTTTTGCTTAATTAATTTATACAGTCAGAGCTATAAAGAAGAAAAATGGGGAAGGATGCATATTCTAAAAAAATAAAGCAGGAAACTTTCCAGGCCTGTCAGCACAGTTGTCCTAATTATGCAACCACCCAAACAGAGCCCTCTCTAATCCACAGCCACAATTGCTTGTCAGATTCCCAGCAAAGATCAAGAACACACATATAATAAAACACACACACAAAGATACAGCATATTTCATGCCACAGTACTTTTTGCGTTCTTACTTTACACTCCAAGTGAACAAAATAATATCTTTGCAGACATCAAATACATTTTGCACAAGGGTGACAAGATTCACCACGAGCACACAGTGCCCCAGATTAGTCCATATTCAAGTATTGGTTTGCCAGTGTTGGAGGACAGGGTGCTGTGACCTAGGGAAATGCACGTGTTACACCGCCCTCCAGGGATATGCTCACTCTAATGCAAGTTATTAGAGCAAACAGCTGCATGAGCCGTGGGGAATTTTTCTGCGTGAATGTGTGCTCTCCACGTTTGGGTGTGAATGCTGCATAAGTGACATAAACATGCAGTGTTGATCTAGGCAGATAGAAACAGCCACTTTTCATTTTTCTTTGACCTTTGTCCTTGAAATGCATTCGCCACACATGTTTTTCTTAAGCAGTTGAAACCTCTGTGGTGATTTCTTTGTTAATTAGGGATATTCCCAGTGTTATGTGCTCAAACATAATGATATTACTGTAGACACCTCAAATAACTTTATTCTCCCCGCTAAGTAACACATTTTAATAGGTGCAGTTCTGTTCTCACAAGAACTGCCAACACCGACAATGGACACCTTTTCCAAAAACACACTTTACTTTTCTTTCAGGGTATTGGATAACATTTTATCAAACATGATACACATGCAAATCTGTAAAGTACAATTAACAGTGTATTGCAAAAATATTCATAACCCTATTTTTTAGAACCATAAATTTTAATCTATTTTATTGCTGTTTTTGTGAAATACTACTGTAGAGTAACCAATAATTAAGGTAAGGTGTAAAGAAAATTGTACACTATTTTCAAAATATTTTACAAATAAAAATGCTAATGCCTTCCAAATACTTTGTAGAATCACATTTCAATGCAATGACAGTTTTTAGTCTTTTCAGTCATGTCTCTGCTCATCTTGAATTGGACACTTTACTCATTCTTTGCAAATAAGATTAGAGGGAGAGTTTTGGTAAATATTAGTGTTTAAAGAAACAGTTCAGTTCCATTGGTTCAAGCTTCTTTAGGGTTGATCAACAGCATACAGGAGGAATCAGAAAACATAATTAAAACCTCTGTTTCAAATTTTGATAGTATAAATTTAAAAGATGGAAAGATGTAAGGAATTTTACTCCCTCAGTAAAGGAGAGGGTACTCCTTTAAATGTACTGATGCTATGCATCGGGTTGAAAGAATTCTTCATGGTTACGGAGGAACTTGTGGGAGAACATGAATAACTTGTTGACTAGATGTCTGCGGCTCCTGTCTCCCTTCAAGATTTCAGAAGCTTACAATTTAGGTAACAGACAGCTGGAAGGGGATGAAGATGGTGGAGATAGCCGAAAGGATGAAAGCAGACAACAACGCAGCAACCCTCTGCATAGGGATGCAATTTTTTTAGGCCAAGGCTGGCAGCAACCTTAAACAGCAGCCCTGAAATTCATGACAAGCAAGGCAGAAAAAAAAGGCAACATTTCCCAGATGGAACAGGAGGAGATGCCTTCTCAGTCCTCTTATGAAAGGCATGGAATGATTTCCCCAAATAAAACTGCCCATCTAAGCAGACTTTATATTCTTGCTGCATCTTTCTTTCCCTTCACATATACACAAAGTCAGCTGAGTAAGCACAGATGCCTGAATGACTTTTTACCTTTGCCCAACTTCGTTCCCCCCACCCCCACCCCATGCCAGATGCTGTTTGTCTTCCAGCCTTATGCTTTCCGAGTTCCAGGGCCATCTGAGCCACCCTGCAGTAGAAGCATGCGCTGCTGGGTTATATTAGTCAGGGGCAGGATTAATGTGACAGTGCCTCCCAAAACGAGCCACAAAAACCATCATCCTCAGCTCTAGCAGCAAGCACCAAACACAGAGGAGGTTAGTGAGATGAGCTAACTGGCTTCCTGCTATCTATCCCCCCCGCCTTCTCCAACCCCTAACACACACACACACACATGCACGCCCACACACAAACACACACACACACACCTATCCCTCCTACCCCCTGCACAACAGACCTTTGTATGCTAATGAAACATCACAGATAAGTAATGACAGGCAGGGGGGAAAAAGTGCACAGTATTAAATCATGCACGCCCTAGCTTTAAAGAATAATAATGTATTGAGACATCTCCCCTTATTGATGTGTCTTTTATGGCATGCCTCTATTGATGAGAGTGTGACACTAATGTTTGCCCTGTGGCGGAAAGAGAAGAAGCAGTAGAGGAAATGATTGCTGTTCATTTATTTGCATGGGGAAAAAAAGGAATGTTGTGCCAAAATACATACATGATAATAGTTTTAAAACCCCATTTTGTTCTCTTATGAGAGAGACAAGTATATATCAGCATCTGCATTTGTGGAACTCAGTGTTCTCATTTTCTGTTTTTTTTTTTTTTTTTTTTTTTTTTTTTTTAAATGTATACACAAATTATTTTTTAAATTTGTTTTTTTGTAATAATTATTTCTGTGCCGGCGGGTGGGAAAAAAACAAA
>CAEFZX010014692.1:0-37696 GCA_903066825.1 Alfaro cultratus | reverse complement strand
TTTTGCTGTGATTACTACTTTGCACACACTCTGCATTCTCTTGATGAGCTTCAAGAGGTAGTCAGTCACCTGAAATGGTTTTCACTTCACAGGTGTGACCTGTCAGGTTTTTCTACAATCTAATCTACAGTTTTCATAGTCATGAAAATAAAGAAAACCGTTTGAATGACCAGGTGTGTCCAAACTTTTGGTCTGTACTGAATGAAAAAAACAAACAAAAAAAAACTGATTAAGACAGGCAGATAATTTGTTTGATGGTCTTCGTCTTGTTAGTGTATCGTTTTAAGAGCCATACCACCCATTATTGTGTGCCTACCTGCAAATAGTTTTCCAAATGACATTTTTTTTTTATATTAGAATTTGAATTTGTATTTTACCCTGAATACAGCTCTGCATAAATGTTACAGGAAAAGACTACGGACTGCCCTATTCATAAAAGAGGGTTGTTTATTGTTTTGAAAGCATGGGAATAATTGCACCACTGGGGATTTTGTTGAAAACAATTATTTCTAAACATGGGATTTTTACCCCACTCAATAAATGTTCTCAAATTAATTGGATTTTTCTTTTACAATTTTTTTTTTTTTCATGTGAGATTTTGCTGCTGCACAAATAGTCAAGCTGGTTTAAAGCATTTTGCACATTCTTACGGAAAGTACCAACAAACTTTGCAGGGACTGAACATATTATTTTTCAGTGAAACTGTTGTCACAGCACTTTAAGGGGAACGTTTGTGTCGTATTGAAATAAATCCCAGTCACTGCTAAAGCTTATTTTAGCCGAGTGGCACTGATCTCATGCCAAGTCATTTTTGGAAGGGTGATGTGTCCTTTATGTGTACCTTTTGGCACCAATGTTGTCTCTAAAACGTGAGTCCTATGATTTAACTTGAACCCTAGTGATGGGTATGAGAGTTTCAGAGCTTGAGCACTGCTTGGCTTTCCAAAAATCTGCTAGTGACTGGTTTAAAAGTAAAGGAGCTAGTTTCTAAATTTTGTCTCTGTTCAAATTCTGAGCTTCAATGGCAAAAGAAATGATCTCTCACCCAGTGAGAGCTACACTTTCAGACACCAACTAGCTAAAAGAGGACCTAGTTAATTACTACTGATGACATTACTCAGCGAGTTCCTCAGGCACTGGGATAGTAATAATAACAATCATATTCATACATTCACACCACAGTGGGTATGGGGGGTAGTTTCATCAGACAATGTGTCTTTTCTTGTAAGACCCCTTTTTTTGTAGCTGGCTTTTACGATTCAGCTTTTTAATTAGCTTAAATTAATGAGGCAAATATGCTTTGTCTACCTGTGAAATTTATTGAGATTATTGCATATATTTTGTAATAACGTAAATGTTTTAATTAGTCCCATGATGTAAGATGGTATTATTGAACATTTTACAACTTATGAATCATAAGTATCCAATGAGACTCAGCGATCTGTAATCTTCAATATTCTTCAATATTCAAAGTACCATGCATGCATTCTTGTGTGTGTGCATCCACGTGTGTATGTGTGTGTTTTTGGTTTTTGTTGCTGGTTTTTGTTGTTGTTGTTCATTAGTTTTTTTGTTTTTGCTTTCTGATTTTAATTTGTTTCCACGTGCTCAGACTTAATGTTTTTGGCTCTGTCTGTTTTAAATGCTGACAGGTAGCACTGTGTTGAGAGATGCCATTGTGATCCTAATGAGGTTTTTATATTGTTGTGGAAGAATTTTGATGTACTCTTCTTTGCCTAAGTATTTAAAGTCAGCCACATCTGAATATTTTCATGCAAGCCTGATCTGTTGCTGAAATGCTTCAGCTTGTCAGTCGTATTTAATGTTATGCTTTGACTTGATGACCTCAAAGCCTGCTTATTTCTTATTAGTGTGGACTTGTTAGTGTGCTGTGGACTATTGCTGTGCTTCATAAATGGAAGAAACATAACATAGCATAACAAACAGTAAGAAATAATGTGATAATATCTCAGGTGGCTCATTAGCAACATGTCAATCTACAGCTCTTTGCCCTTCTTATTTAACCTGTGACAAACATTAAGGTCAAGTTTTTGTGTGTCACACACTTTAATATTGAACCGAATAAAGGGCACAAGTTAATATTTGTTGGAAATCTTCAATAAATAAACCATGCTGATGATTAAACACAGAGCAAGACATAGTCTTTTTGCTGAAATGCTCATAAAGACAAAACATTTACATCATCATAAGGCCTTAATTCCTTATGTAGAACTTGAATGTAGTTTTGTGTCGTTGAGAGACAATGCGATGGGTCAAATGATTTTCATTTAATGACCCGAGGACTACAGAATTTTCACGCTGTGATGGGTGAAGTCGGACTGCAAGCCTGTGCTCGCGCAGCCATCTGGGAGAAGACAGGGAGCGTTAAGAAAATCTGAATTACACCACATCCTGCGTAGAGCACATGTACAATTTAATGTTCTGTGGAAATATGTGAAATGTGAGGGGGATTATGGAAACTGAATGAGCACATAGTGAAAGCGCTAGATCAGCTAAGTCTTCCCGGAGGCTCATTCTCACAGCACTTTGAGGAGAAGAGGGTAAAATTAAAACTGCGGGTTAAATGATTGAGAGCTTATTCTTTTTGGTGGATTTAGATTCATTAAGACTAATTTTGTCCATTAATTTTCTTTCCACTTAGTCAAGGCAAAGACTTTGAAATGTATCAACGATGAAAAGAAATGAAACTGTTCATTTGTATACTATTTTTTGTTACTTGCTGAGTGCTTCTGCTGAGGATCAATTACAGAACATCTTTCTTTTTCTAAAAACGTCTCATTCCACACAGACTCAGGTGGATTTAATTCCTGCATAAATCTTAATGGAAAATCTGTACTGTCTGCCCTCACAGCTGCATAAAGATCCCAAACAGGAACAACACAACCGATATTTGAATTTCTGAGCCGGAGCCTGTTTGGCTTCAGGTCAGCATCCAGATGACCTTCAGTCACATCCATCTGAAACATGCATAGATTCTGGCAGGGGGTGGTGTTTGAGTGTGGGAGGTGTTGGCAGTGAGGAGGGGGGAGGATTGTGATGGGATTGGTGGTATCCCAGTTCAGTTTACTTGCTGCATTTTTTTTGTGATCCTGCTTCGGAAACAGATACTTTCACAGATAGGAAGATGTAGGGGCTGGAAGAAAATAGAGCAGTTATGGAGAAAAAAAAAACTTGTGTAAGTGATCCAAAAACTGAAAATAAAGGGTGGACACAGATTAGTTAATTTGGGGTCAAGGTTTTGTAGGCATCTTTCAAACAAGGAAAAGACCCCAGTATGCTAAGGTAATTTGTCACTGTCTTAGATTTCAGCTCTCATGACAGAAAGAACACTCTGTGCTAGTTTGATCTAATCTAGCTGAGAAAAGAGATTTCTTTCAATATGCTCTTCAAATGTGTGGAAAAAGTAGCTTGAATTCACTGACTGCAGAAGAGAAGAAGTCGTACACACACAGAATGCACTCTGACAAGTTTAGAGTGATTGATAAACGAAGGAATTAGTCAACCCAAACATTTATCCACCGATTCGGAATGCCAGCAAGGCTTAATTACTCACAGAATCACACTGTGGCAGTGCAGAGGTTCTCCCTCGATTACTAACTCAGAGGAGCTTTTGATATACGACGTTGCTGGCTGTCCTCACGCCTTCCACACAAATCTATGCTGCCAAGCCCAAGGCAATTTAACACGCACATGTTCATTTATTATGTGTGTGTAAGAAAAGCAGATTGAAAGATCAGTCTCAAATATCGGTCTAATCTGTGTTTTTTGGAAAAAAACAGGAATGTGTTACTAATTTTTATTCTATTTCTGTTTATTTTGTATGAAATGGTCCTGAGGCAAAGTTTGGCACGTAGAAAGGCCTAAAGACAAACTTTCTTAGAGATGAAAATCTTATATGAACAGATGGAGCAGAACAAATGTAAACTCAAAATGTTTTGATAAATCTTTAGGCGTGTGTGAATGTTATTGTGGATTGATAATCAAAATAGGTTAAAAAAAAAGTTGTCAAGCTCAGTTTTATTTTAAATCTATCCATCTGTGGCTGTATAACATTAAACCATGAAGAGAAAAAGAATCAAAATCTTTGATAAATAATAACACCAGGTCTCTGGCAGGTGGCTGCTGTTAGAAAACGTCCCTTTTTAATCACTGACCAAGGCTCGTAGATTCAGACGTAGTCAGACTGTCTGTCTGTATTTCTCTATTGGCCATTGCTCAGATCTAATGACCGGTCAATTAGACGTAATCTGTCATCAACTAGGACTGTTCTGCATGTCTCCCATTTTTCAAAGGATCTAAATACGGACCTCACTTCTCAGGCTGCTTTTTGAGAAATGACTCCTCAAGACTCACTAACCAAAAGTGGACATGTTTCCCTTTGCAAAATTATATTTTATGTATCTTAACTTTATTCAAAATGTATTTAGATCATGGCAGACCTGTACGACCTGTTTAAAATTCAAAACCTTTATACCCATAACTCTCATATCTGTATTGTCTTTCAGTGGTGTAGGAAGGTAAATAATACTCCAGCATTGGCTTCTTATGCATACCATATGCAATTGACTATACTATGGTACTGTATACTTGGTGATGAAATATTTTATGCTTTCGTGTAAACTATGTAGGCAGTTGATATGGGTTGTTAGTTCTGTGTGACATTGTGTCTTCCAATATGATCAAAATAAAAGCTGTTGGACCTTTATAAGCCACCATTTCCAGTCTATAAATACATAAAGCAACACACACTTCTTTGACACAGACACATGCACTCGCACACACACATATCGCTGATAGGTGTGAAGACCATGTGCCTTTCAATTCCTTTGGTTTCTGTCTCAAAACTGCAACCTTCTATTAAGCAAATCTGCTGCACATTTTTGCTCTTTAATTTTTTCATAATAATTTTATAAAGTTAGGCAATTTAGATTTAAGAGAAACCTTGAATTTGATACTAGCCAGGAATTAACCTGGATTGTTATCCGATTTTTCATTTTGGTTTAATAAATGACAATAAAGCTAGAGTGTTTCTTTTGTTTTTATCTTTTATTTTATACAAAATAACTAACTGCCTTTATATATATGGAAACCTTTTGGTGACCATGTCATCAGTATTTTGAGGAACATGCATATGTTTGAGTGTAAGTGCATTCATAATGTGTTTATTGTATTATCTTATACCACATTTACACACCTAAACTGCTTGTTGTGCATTCATGCGAAAGCTATTGATTTTTTTCCTTCTTCATTTCTCACAAAATCAATACATGTCAACCAGGATGCATCAGAATGCACAGGTGAAAATTAGGGAACCAGCCTTTTGATGTCTTGTTTTTCCCTTTCACTCAACAAAAAGCCACTGTTTGCTTTCTCAGAGTTAGAGTACTTCTGTCTGGATGCTCTTTTTGTGGTCATTCAGAGCTCCTACCACTAATTAGGTTTTAGCTCAGATTTTTCTATCTTTTGTGTGTGAGGGCCTAATGCAGCTTAGAGGTGTAAATAATTGGCTGATTTATGACAAGAGCTGCACATAACTCATGTTTTAAATCACCCGACTGTTTATTACTCTTATTGCAATGTTAGTGCACTCAAGAATGCTTCCTAGTTTTAATTACCCTGACGTTAAGGTAGTTTTACAGTGTCGTGGCCTGCATAATTTTGTTACTTCAGCTTGACTCAACTCAGAATTGTTATTTTGTCATGTGCGTTTACAATTTAATCACTGCAGTATCATTAGGTGGGGCATTAAACATTCATAGAAACTGAAAGGAAACCAGATGAAGGTAATTAGATGTTTATTGATGCACAATCTAAGCCTTTGTGGTGAAGGAAATATTCACTGAAACTTGTCAGCTTTAATTGTTGTGTTTATCATTCCATGTCTGATGGCTAAAAATCACAGGTCGAAGCTGCTACTTCATATCTTCATGAATACAGTTTCTGTGTAGGCTGGCTAAGACAGCATTGGTATTAGGAATCTTGCTGATTTGTTTCTCTCTCCATCTGTGCCTGAGAAAAGCTGCAAAGAAATCTGGATTATGAAGGCAGAAAGATGGAAAGATAAAGCGGTAGACAGAAGGAACACAATGGTCTGAAAGCACCTGCTTCAAACTGAAAGACCGCTGTCAGCACTCATATCCCGAAACCCTCCTCTACCTGTCAACACCAGAGGAATGCTGCCTCGTGCAGCGCAATAGCAGGTGACACCTCCACAGCTCATCACACCACTGCACATATGCAAACCCACACACAGTGTGGGTATACCAGTGTCTTTGTTGGTACTATAATCACCTGCCATATTGTAAAGATATGGTTTGTTGAAAAATTCTTGAAAGAGATGTCAGCTTCTGGTAAATGAGAGATAAAGATGGCTTTGTTGGATGTTGTCATTTACATTGGTGATATTACTTTACAGTTGCCACAGAAAATGATATTGAAATCATCCCTAACTTTCTTAAAACAAAAAGTTGCCCTTGACTTTCCAGTGTCGTGGCTTAATGTGCTGCAGAGGAAAAAAACAAACCTTTCAGGGCCTTGGTGACTACCTTGTGTCTGACACATCGTTGCTCAACAGAATCGCTCTGCACAGTCAAGTATATGACTTGTACTTTAAAGACGAGGACTTCCAGAGACTCAGCACAGAATTGTATTGACTTAAGTTGCCTTGATGTTCTTCCATGCTACAATAAATTAAAGATGCTGGCAAAATTGCTGGATAGCAATTCCTTTAAAATAAAAGTAACTGGAGCATTTCTTTTTAATTTGGCTACAGGTTGTGGGACGTTATTATTAATACATGCCTTTATGTTTCCTAGGGTATCAATATGATATCACACTGAGACCCATTTATTTTAACCCCAAGCTAAAAGACCAAACCAGGATCTAATATTTATCTTGCCACCACCCACAGAGGGCAGAGTGGGAAAGCAACAGAAATAATCTCAAGCTCACTATTAAAGAACTGCAGGAAAGAGCGGCATCTTGGGGTCACAAATTTAATTAACGCTATTGCTCACTTTCTGGTTGTTTGTGGCATGATGCCAGGACAAAGTCTTTCTCTCATATCAGCACAGACTTAAACGTGGGGAGTTTCAGATGAAGCTAAGATTAAAAGCAGTACTGTGTTATTACTACTGCTTTGAGTAGAAATACAGTACTGGATGGGAATACTTGGGTCCAATTCTCCTGGCCTATTCAAGCACGACTTTGGCCATCCTCAGCTGAATAACATCTGACTGGAAGACTCACAATAAGGTGTTTCTAATTCAAAACTGATTTTTCAGATTGTAAAATACAGTATATGATGCATTTCTTAAATGAATCCATTTGGGAAAAAGAAAGCATGGTTAGAGGTTGTAACCTCTATTGGACTATGTAGTCTATGCATTCATATTTGATAAAGTAATACTATACTTTACAACTTTTCATTTAGCGTTGGCATGAGTTCATTTAGAAAGCAATTTTAAATCATAATAGTTGGATAAATTTTGAGAACCGACTTAAATGTACTCGTATCAGAAATAGAAGCCCAAACAAACTCAGGTTTGCAAACATTAGGCAGTTGCAAATAGTTTTATGCATCAATCCCAGTTTGAATTTTGTCTAAACCCAACATCCTGTCTGGTGAGCTCATTTGGGACAAAGGATCCAAAAATTGGTAATCGTTGCTGAGCTTTGTTTAAGTCCACTTATCTTTGCTGATATGCAGAGAAATTGTTTTCAGTCCCCACAAAGTGTTGACACTGAAATGTGCCGTTAGACAACTATAAGTGGGCCAGAGCTCACTATGCTGTCAGCACACACACACACACGCACACACAAAGCTGTTCAAAGCTGACAAGCTCAGCAGGACAGGCCCTTCTTCCTCTTCATCATTTATTCACCAACACAGCACACTTTAGCGAGCACATCCTATAGAGAAAACATTTATTCTCAGCATTCTTCAATTTCCCTCACAAAGCTCTTTTCAACCTCCAAGCACAGCCTTTTCACTATGCAACGTTCCGGCCATATTGGTTCCATAAGCCCGTTTGGATGCCGGCATATTGCGGTCCGAGATCAAATACTGCTGAGAGGAGATATTGATGTAATAGGATACGGGCATGCATGGAGAGTATTATGTATGAATGAACAGGATGGAGGCCTGTATTTCACAGTATGACCACTGAAGGTCTTAATTTGGCTACAAAGGACGACCTATGGTTGTTCTCAGACAGGACACCTGGCTGCCATTTACATTTTCCATCAAACCAAATCAGATACATTTGACATAGAAATATGCTAATTTATAAGCAAAATACATAGTTAAGAATCTATTGCACAGTAAAAACACTCGACAAAAATTGACAAAAGCCAATAATTTTTTACTTCAATCCATAAATAAGTTATTGCAACAAAATTCTTTAAAAAACAAAGAAAAAATTGACTGCACTATTTTCTAAAGGCATAAGCAACTAAATCTTCACCTTCATGTTTCAGTTTCATAGGTTAGTAAAGCTTCAATATAATTCAAATGTTTGTGCTTGCCAGATAGATTTGCCACTGAAGTTGGAAATATTTCAGTGAAACACCATCAGCTATGGCCCATTTCCTCTGGCATCCAGACAAATGATGTCGACGACTGAGAGTTGATGACTTTCCTCCTATGCTTTCATAATTTATAGTTCATGATGACTATGTTACAGTGCAAAATATTTGTCAAAGTCCTCATGCCACGGACTGAAGCTTTTTTCCAGGTTCAGTTCTGAACTGGAAAAAGGTCGACTTCTCCCTCTTGGTTGAGATTTGGTCTCTGGCACAAGTAAAGAAATTCAAGATTTTTGGTGTCTTGTTCACAAGTGATGGTAGGATGGGACGGAGAGGTTTGTCCGAACTACATCTTAAGCTGTCCTCTACATCTAAAGATAAGAAGAGGAGCTCCATGATGTGGAGCTCGAAACTTGAAACAGCTTTCCACTCAAAACCCACTAAAAGACTTCCAGATCCTGCTGGAGGGACTTTATCGTCCCTTTTGGTCTAAGAAGGCCATTGGGTACTCCAGAAAGAGAGTGCTGTTGAAGAGAGATGTCTGTGTTTCCCTCCCTGACCTGTTTCCTGGGAGACCTATTTTCAGAGAAGCAGAGAAAAATAGATGGGGTCAAAATCAAGGAACTTTGAGAACATTACAAGTGACCAAAGTGCTCAATTTGTATTACACAAAGACAACAAATATAATATGGATGTGTGTCAATGTCATGCTTTCAATTCAAGGGGTAAAAGTGAGAGCAGGAGGAGAATGTATAACTCACATAATCCTATCAAATAATTTTAAGAATATTCAAATGGCACATGTGATAACTAAAAACATTGTATTTGTTCTATTTTCATTTATTATTGGTAATGATCTCCATTTGGACTTGTAGATGCTGATAAACATAAAATATTGTGACCTGTGATTGAACCAAAATGATACAGGCATTTTGAGTCATACGACCACATTTTCTTACAACATACAATGAGTAAACATTAATTTAACTCATCTTGTCAAAGTAAGTACAAGAACACCGACGCCCAGGGTGGAGAACTCCATTGTGGACCAGAAAACGCCACATTGTAGAAGAAAAAAATAATAATTATGGGGTGAAAACCATTGTCTAATATTAACCCTCTGATGCAAGACTTAGGACTCAGTGTGTATGGTTCACAAAAAATGTTTTCCTGACAGTCACAGTGGGTAAGAAACAAAGATTCCCATTAAATTCCATAGGAAATGAATGCGGGTCATTTAGACCCACTTATGGAAGAATGGGGTAGTAATATAAAACATGCTTTTTCTTAAAATGTGTAAAAGGTAAATTAAAAATTTGAATTGCATGGTGTCAATAACATGTTTGTTGAGGAATACCTGGAATATGAAGTGATGGAAACTTTTCATTACTATGATTTTGCAAAAAGATGACCTCACCGGGTCCAAAAGGACCCACTTATGCGTCAGAGGATTAATAGATAAATTGTTAGGTGATGGTGACTCCTTAACCATTTAACTCTTATGGCTTAAATGCTCTGCTCACATAGTTATTTAACACATGCTGAATCCATGACTTTGCTAAAAGATGTTCTCTATCCAAAGAGGAAAATGCCAAAGCCAAATGGAACTGTTCAGGAATTACATTGTTGGACAAAAACTTCCCCAACACTTTATTGTTGTGTTCATGTAATCTGTAACCTTTCTGTATCTGTCATAAATCTCAAGGGTGATGTTACAGCAGCTCAAGTCAGCAAGCAGGTGGACTGGGAGGCAGTAAAATAATAGTTGTGTTGCAGTTTCTGTAAAGCACTCAACATGATTCAGCTCCTCCCAGGCATGTCCATGAAGCTAGGAAGAGTAAAGAGCAAATTTATGGTTTATTGTTGAGGTATCAATACAAGCTGAGATGCACTGTAAATCCAAAGGGTGGTCAATAAAATGAAAATATTAGGAAACATATTCAATACAAATGTACAGTGCAGGAACAAGAGCTCAGTGCAGTGCTTAGAAACTAAGCAGGCACCTGAATATTTTTACAAAGATGTCAGATTTACTTTTAGCTTTCTGGTGATAATTTCTTGATTAGTCTCGACAGATGTGTCTGTGCTCATAACTAATTTATTCTAAACTGATTAGAGCAAAATATACTAATAAAGTATTTCATCAGAGGCCTCAAAAGAAAGCCCACATCATTTTCAGCCATCATGAAAGTCAAAGCTGGAGACAAAATGGAACCGGCAGTTGTGACTCAGGGGTTGAAAGTCATGAGAGATGCTCCAGAGCAATATGAGTAAGATCAGAAAATGAATCCCCCCCAGACCAGGGGCGCTTATAAACTCTGCATCATTTACCCAATGAGAACTTTTCCACCCTGCCCCCAGAAGTCAGCACAAAGTCTAATTCCCAAAGCTGGAACCGTCCTGTCATTATAGATGACGACATGGTCTCCCAACTCAAATCTTGGTCCTCTCCCACTGACGTTTGACCGTTGATATGCAGAAGGCCACAAAGTTCTGCTTGGAGAGGAATGATGCTGCAGACATGAACTTAGCTGAAAACTCGTCTGACTTTGTAGTCACTGACAAGCATCAAGTTTGTGTACATTAGACATTCTAGTATGGAAGAATCAGACCCAGCGATGTCTTATCACTGGAGAAATATTTGCACAATTTAGAAATCCTAAAGAGGTAAATTTAGATTATCATTCAGGTCAAATGGATATTAAGCATCATTGCTGATATTGAAAATATTTCAAGAGTGTTTTGCAGCAACTTTTTGTTTTTAAACTAAAGCAATTCTTTGCAAATTAGTTCTCTTGCATTAGCTATAGTTTGATCCTTTTTTATCCTATAAAGCAAAAATTTAGCGTAAAACAGCACAATCCTCTGGTAGGATAGCAAACGCAATGTCTAAGTGAAATAAGAATGACGTGAGAGCACCAACAAATGTCAAGAAGGACAATAATATGAAAAAATAGGAGAGCAGTTGAAATATTGTGTTCATATTATGAAATGTTCACATATTGATGCGTATTTATTTATTTAGTTATTTTTTTTAAATTCAAATAAATTTACTTATCCCCAAAAGGCCTATTTCAATGTCCATGAGTCGTACAAGAAGACTATTAAAAGTAATAGCTCAAACAACAAAGTTGTAAAAATTTACACATACTTTAAATTATCCAGTTAATCATTATATATGTTAAATAATCTAAAACAGTTTAGCAAGCTAACTTCTTAAAAGAAATAGTTCAGGTGACCTTTTTATTTATGAGATTTTAAGACATTGTTGTTCTGCTATTTTACAAGGTTTACAACCAATTTTCACAGATTCAGTGAAAATTGTTTGTCAAGTTTCAGGTTTCCATATGTTGTATGCTCCTGCTTGGGAACTCCGGAGTACACGTCCCATTAAAAGGACAGACGGAAACAATGTCAGCAACAGAACTGGCCCCTTTTTAGATAGAAACTCCTCCTTCCATGGCAAGTTGCTCCTTCATATGGAGCTTCTATCTGGCAAAGTCTCATCTCCTTGTCGACCTTGAAGGATCGATGCAGAGCTGGTACAGCAAAGCTGAGAGTGTCCATTTGGAAACTCATACATAAGAATGAACAATGACCCTTGGGACTCAGGGTGAGGAGGATGTAGGGGCAACTATGAAACACCACAGTACCAGAGGGCCACAGCAGTTAAGTTTCCCAGCACCTCCTCACTCATCCAGAGATTAATTATGCCTCTTTCCACATTACCATCTCACCCTCCCTGAGGGAAGCCTTGACCCCCTTCACCCCATACGCTCTCCACTTCCTTGTCTCACCATGCCAGCCAGCCATCCACTGCAGGCCATGTCAAGGAAACAGAAGGCTCAATCTAATCTTTTACAGCTCTTTAAGAAAGTAGAAGGCAACAGATGACAGTATTTATAGTACTCACATGACGCCTTAGGTCAAGGCCTTCCTATTCTAGTCATCAACACAAACTCAGCACTCACCTGTAATCAGATTCAGGGCACGAGCGGAGGCTGAACTGTTTATTTTTTATTTTTTTGGACTGGCTTTCCCTGCATAATGACAGTGCTGCACTCATAACTCACCTCGCTGTCGTCAGAGCTCAGGCTGCCACTAGATATTGATAGAGCGCTTGAAAAATTCCACTCAGGAAAAACGAGCCATAAAGCATCCTGAGGATCTATATTGGAGCCTAATGGTGCTTCAGACTCGCTACACTGTACGCCCTAATATCACAGATCAATTATGTTGTAATTATATATTGTTTTATTTATCAATGTATATGTTTATTTTTATACATTCGTTGAGTGTATCACGTTGTGATAAGAAAAGGAGCAAATCTGATGAGATCAAAACTCATAATATGTGCATCCTTGTATCTGATGTTAGTTATCCATTCCAATGCAACTGCAAAACTTCTCTTAATTTTGAATGATTACTAAAGACAAGTTTCAACTTATATATTTTTTATTTTCGCAAAAAAATGAATTGTTCTTCAAAACTTTACTGCATCTCCACTATTGTCTATATTAGCTACAGAGTGAGCGCAATATCTCTGTGTAAACTATAACACAGCCATAGTCCTGAATATCACGAAAGCAGGAGAGGCTGACATCTCGGTTAACCTTGTAAAAAAAAAAAAAAAAAAAAAAAAAAAAAGATTTGACGCAACAAACATGATGAGAAAGTAGCTACTATTGTGGTTACAGAGTAAAATGAGAATTGTGTTCTGGTCGAGATGAACTCCTTAAATAAGGAAGCCTTTAGTTTGTCTGAACCTTTTGAAATGACCTGGCAAAAGGTCACTGTTGTTCTAAATTAAATCCACTTTAGACTTTTTTCTCTGGACATAAAGTCTGGACATAAAGTCTGGACATAAAGTTGAAATGTATCAAAAGCTTTACTTCCTGGAAAATATTCTAAAATGGGATTTATCATAATTTTATTACAATTTACTCTTCTCAAATGTGTGTGGGCTTATAAATAAAGAAAATTTAATCAATTAAAAAAATATATTTCTCCATGGAAAGGTATCCGACCCCCTACAAGTGTTTTTGTGTCGCATCTTTTACATTAAATTTGATTAAAAAAATATGACTGGCCTCTAAATTAGTGGTAAGTTACCTTCATTTATTTTGTATTAGAGTTTAAGGCCTCAAACCAATGGTAGGACTTTCTATTTTAGGATTATATGGTAGAGAGCAGGATTCACACTTTCATCAATTATTAATTTGTGTCATGCCACTAATTGTAGGGCAGAGCGGGAGTAAGGCAGAGTAGAGGAGAGCACAATGTAAGAAAAATAAAGTGTGTAGTTATTAAAAATAGCATACTCAAATTACAAGATGAGCATTTACTTATATGTGCATTAAAACAAGAAACTACTTACTAGAAGTGAAAAAAATAAAAAAAAATGATGTAAACAACCGATATATGCAAATCTGTTATTTGAAGTGACAAAATCCCAGCAGAGTTTTTAAAGACTTATTGAGTCTGTTGGAAGCAGTAGAGGTTATAAAGTCTTACAGCTGCTGGGAGGGAGAATATACTGTACGGCTCTTTTGTGCATCTAGGATGCAATCTGTCACTGAAGGAACTCTCCAGTTGGGAGACATTTTTCAACAGTGATGTTCCTGTAGGGTTGAGGAAGTATCCTAGGGCAGAGCTGGGCTTAGGGCTTACCTGTAGGTGTTTGCAAATTTGTTTGTTTTCTTGTTTTAAACAAGTATTACACAACATTTCATTGTGAAGGAAAACTTGATTTAAACCATATTCTTGGTTGACTGCAGGTAATACTTTACTACAATTATTATAAATGATCGGTTATATATTGTGGAATATTCTAAAATCCATATTCTATCTTTTGAGTCAGTATGTTTTAGAAACTAGAGAGAGTCATAAAGTTGTTCCCGTTCTAGGAAGTCTAATTATATTCCTGCTAATTGCTCAACTTTCACATCTTTTGATCCTAATTGTTAACATGAATCTAGTCTGTGGGTTTGTACCTGAAATAAACCAGAATGGTTTTGTCTCAGAGCTAAAAGTTGGTATAAAATATAAAACAGCGATAGAGATGTCAAAATCCATTTGAACCAATGAAGTTTTGAATAAAAACTTAGAAAAATGCAAGTTCTTGATAGTTCTTGATGATATGGGGCTGGATCGGATTTTTGTTCTTGAACTTTTACATCCACTCTAACCACCAATTTTGGCTCATTCAGTAGTTATCTTTCCTTCCTACCCCAGCTCATGAAGATAGTGCTTATTATCTGCTGTTGCAACAAAAAATTCTAACTTTATGCTGATGCTTGTACATTTACTGGCTTTATCTACCCACTCCTCCGTGACTCAGAACTTTTTGGTGTTATTTTATTCCCTTTTCTTACCCTGCTCATACCCTGGAGTCCCTGTGTATCTTCTGTCTTTATATCTCAGTTTCTATCTTGGCCTCTCAGTCCGTTTCACTTGCTCTCTGCTTCTTTTTTTTTTTCACTGTAAGCCTCAAAAGCTGCCATGGGGAAGATAGCTGACATGACAGCATAGTTTTGAGCGAGAGCCGACAGACATCCTCTATCCTTGCCTCCGTATGCATATCGAGGCTGACTCTGAGCTGATGCTCTTGTTGAAAACTTGTTCTGACTGCTCGGATTGTCAAAAGAATCCATTCCCTCAGCTCTGTTTATTTATTTTTATCCCTGTCTTAAAGTCCATGTCTTAACACCTTTGTTCAGAGACTTAAAAAAGTTGAAGGCGGATGGGAAATAAACTCTATTTTGAACCCCTTTGGCCAGGGAACACGGTATAAAGCAGCATGTCTCAGAACATTGTCGGCTTCAGAGCCCCTCTGCACTGCAGCAGGATCAGTTATTTGCTCGGTAAGGATTGCTTGCTTAGGGAATGCATTGATCCAGCCATAAGCGAACAACTCTTAAAATAGAACCAAAAAGAAACCAAGTGAGTCATTGTAGGGACAAATACCTTTAGGGAGCGAACCATAAACTATCAGATTTTTACTGTTTGTCATTCTGAACACAGCAACCTTTCCTCTGCCTGCTATGAATTGGTGCCTTTGCCCCAGCTCCTGCTCCTAAAAAGGACGCCCTCTCCAAAGACAAACCTTGACCTTGCACATCAGGGACCACAGTTTCCTCAACGGTAGTCGGAATCCCCTCTTGGAAACAGAGCGTCTGCCATAAATCAAACGTAATGTAACTGTTGTTCTTCTCTCCTATTTACGAAGGTTATTAATGATGTGAGCAGAGAGAGCTGAGCTGGTTGTACCAGAAAGCAGCTGCTGGGATCTAACCTTTCAATTCCCAACGAGGGCTGTACCTTGTATTTAAAACCCATAATTCTGTAAAGCTTCATGTATGTGTAATGGTGCCTGTGCGCTAGGTTTAGTTTATTTCTAACTCTTCTAATCAATCTCATTGCACTCATATTTAAATATATTCTTGGAGCAAAATAATGTTTTCATAGCTGTCTGAGTGAAAACATAAATATGACCGAACCAAATCAGCACATATGGATGGCTAACATGGCACTAAGTCCTGTGATAACCACTCTTTGAAGATGCTGTCTAAACTTTAGTCAAAGGGTGCTATAGAACAATTTCAGCCCCTGCAAAAAAAATTGCATTGGTAACAGACTATATGTGATGTAATAGAATAAAAATAAAGAACATTAGCAAAGTTTTGCAAAAACATACAACCCAGTCAGTCGGAAACTACAGCTTTAAATTTTTTGCTTTCATCTGGAGTTTTTTTTAAATAGAACTTTTAAGAGAAAATGAAAAAAAAAACAAACAATAAAAACAAAATAACAACAACAAATGAAGATGAGAAAGACAGTTGAAGTCATTGGGTATCTGTTGAAAATAGCTGAATGCCTGCTTCATAATGGAAGTTGACATCTAGATGTATCAGCAGATATTTTTCTGGAATGTGTCCTCTCTCGAGTGTCACCACTGACGTATTACGTCAACCTACGAGACACAGACATTTTCTAGTCCTGCCAAGGCTGCAACCTCTAAAAATGGCAGCTATCAGCAGTGTGAAGTGACATGGGTGACCTGGGCTCTGCTGTCAGAAAACAAATTTAAATCAATCAAATGGGCTTGAAAAGCCAGGAATCAACAGTTTATCATTTGAGAAAAAAGCGCAAGCACATTTTGCAATATAAACAGCATAACTGGTGAGTGATTCTAAGATCACAAACGAAGGTTTATATATAGGTTTGGTTTAATTTGGAGCTTACCTGTTTGCTGTGTCCATCGTTTCCGACATGTCCCTTGTGCCCATCATTTCCGATGGACACAGCAGAGAGAAGGAACTGAAGCCTCAATCAGTTGAAGTATTTTGGAAAATCCCTCTTGTTATTGGCAGATGTTGGTGAGGCACTCATCCTTAAGTGCAGTACATTTCTGTGCAAAAAAATAAAAAAATAAAAAAAATAAGATGCTCTGGTGCCAGGAGATGATGTAAGAAAACTTATGGGTTAAACCGATATCTGCGCAGCACAGGGAGAGAATATATTTCAAATTATATTGATAAATTATAAGTACACAAAACAATTATTTAAGAATTAAAAATGTTCTATCATGCAAAATGTAATTTTCTATCATTCAAAATGTAATTTTGAATGATATGTTCCCATAAAAAAACAGAGAGGAGAGAATAATTAATTCCAAGAGTTGTGATGCAGAGTCTAAATGGATAGATGATGAGAAAATTTGATAGGAAAAAGTCCACTTGGAAGAAACTTGACGGATATAGTCTGATTTGCCTGAAATTGAGCTGTTTGTGACTGTGAGAAACACTCAGCCGAATCGTTATTTTGACAAATAAACCAATTTTTGAAATGTAAATCAAATAATTTCTGCAACTTTCCAGAACATAAAAATCCCTCAATTTGTTTTAGGTCTGATATTTCACTAATAGGAGGAGAATATTGACTCTGTCTCTGTGCATACTGAGATTTATTTCTGAGATATCATAAGCCACTTGACCCATACGATGGAAAACGTGACAGACATCTCTTAAGTGGTGTTAATGCTCCCATTCAACACCTTTGCAGAGCTAGTAGTTTCATATAAAAACTGTCTATATCAATGCTATTTTTTCCAGCTCAACCCATTTTAGCAAGTTTATTCCAGCCTAAACTCATTGCTCTTAAAAAACATACTGTCAATGTCTGAATTTCATTCCTTTCATAAACAATTTCATGAATTTATGGTGAACATTGTTTCATTCGCTGGTATTAATCTCAGCAGCCCAGCACAGAATGCACTTCAATGTGCACTTCAATGTGCATTCTGTGGTCTGCAATGATTTAATTGGTACACTTTTGAATCTGACGCAGTTTAGGAAGCTTTATCTCTAAATGAATTCCTCTTTTTCAGAGTGCGGACAGCTCATTAGCTGTTCTTTTTGCCTGGCTATTTTTAGTGGCCAGCAAACCAATCATGTATCTTTTTATTCCGCATGTATGTTGGATCCATGAACTTCTTTTTTCTTCTTTTTTTTTTCTTTTTTTAAATGAACACCTAATTAAATGTTCAAAAATAGCATGAATTAAAGGAAAACCTTTAATTGCTGATATAGGTTGCTTCTTATATAAAGGCAAATCTTTATGATGAAGACAATATAAATGCCAATAAGAACACAGAGTTTGATCTTAAAAGAATAAGTAACTAAAATCCAATGATTCACTGACAGGGAGCAATATCAATTTGAGAAGCATTCACCTGAATTAAATCTGCATCTGTAAATGTTACCAAACACCAGACTCAACCTTTAATGTTAATTTCATCTGGTAATTACACAATGAAAACGCTGCATCACAACACCCCATGAACAACTCACACTGAATCCAAAGCCCTGCTGCTCCCTAATTAAAGTTATTTGTGGAACCACATGGTATTTTCCCAATTAGGTTATAAAAATAAGTCTTTACTTCTCAGTGTGCTGTATGACTTCAAAGCACTTGAATTATGTATTTATTTTTATTTTTTTTGCATACAGTACATACACTTTGTTGCATTGTGAACATTCTGCAGAGCCCCTTTAAAGAAAAGCATGTTGCTAATATACTCTCACTGGCCCAAAGGAGAAAGGACAGGTTTGTTAAAGATGGTAGAACGTTAACAGCAGAGCAAATAAAGACTTGCTGCAATAGAATTCCAACTTTGTATGAACAAGACTTTAGACCACATATGTCAAAGTTAAGGTCCAAGTTCAGGCCCGGGGGCCAAATCTGGCCCACCATAGCTTTTTATGCTATGGTGGGCCACATAAAAAGAACCTTCAGGATAACAGTCGTGTACTTAAATGTTATTTTATCAATCAAATTAATTTTTACCTGTATACTACCAAAGTGCATCAGTGTAAAAAGTTTTACACCACTTCTGTTAAGAGAAATGGGTTGAAATATCAGCAAAGCATTGTAAGAATCTTCTGGAAAGATACCCACAGTGTTTCACCCATTACATTTTGAAATGTAAATTTGTCAAAAATTAATTCTAGAAAGCTGGTATAAAGTGGCCATATCTTCCTTTATGCAAATGATTAAATATTTTAACACCTTGTGTTTAGCTAATGAAACTTTGTCAACCATAAGCTAGACAGATTTCGCCCCTCTTACTGTAATAAAATGAGAGAATTGTTTCTAAGCAAAAGATTTAAATGTATACATATCAATCTACTAATAATGTTGGTGTCTCGCTGTGTTAGCATACAGTTCAAGTATGATTGATCAATGGATTGGTCAGTCAAATGCAAAGTTGCACTTTTATGTAAGTTTGCCTTGACTGTTCCTTTACAAAGCCAATCTATTGTTTTCACCTTTTGTGCAGCTTTGCTGAAATTAGTTGAATTTGAAATGAATGCTTCTGCTGTACAGCAATAACAGCCATTGTATTCACCAGTCCTTCCTCTGTTCTCACATTGAACATTTCCATATCCGTCTTTCCTCTTCCTTTTCTCGATCGGACTGCATAAGGTTGCAACTTACTAAAGGATGAACTCGAATGAAAAACCACACACTGGGATAAATTAGAGCATAATGTTTAGAAATTTCTCCACTCTCCTAAGAGGGAAGATAGGGGGAGTGGTAGAGAAAGGAAGAGAGCCAGGAGGTAAAAAGCAAAGAGGAACAGTGAGTGAGGGAGAGTGCAGGGGCTTTTGTACTTTATTTGGTTTATGTCTCAATCGCTGCGTCTGCAATGCAGTCCTTTAATGCTTTCATAACTTTCTCCTCTCTGTACGAAATAAAGAACTTTCTTTTCATCTATCATATTTTTGACACTCCTAATTTCTGTAAAATAAACATAACATAGGCATTATTTGTATTTGTACTGTATTTATATTGTACTGGTATGCCTTTAATTGATCCACAATTTTCTACCTCAAAGATGATGTGACACTGAAGACCGGTTCTCATAGCCACTCTTCAAAATGGGAAAGACAACAGTACATGCCCAAGTAAGGCAGGTTAATGCTGATCTTTAAAAGTAAGAACAAATATTCACAAAATAGATCGTCCTATAAACATGCCCATATTCACCTTCACTCAGTCTGCCAGTCTGCTCCCTTCCTCATCTGTTTCCAATTACCTGATTTCCTTCACCTGCAGCTAATGTCATTCTACACTCATCCCTCAGTATTTAAGCTCAGCAACTTGCTTTGTTCTTCATTGGTTCCCTTTGTTGCATTTTCTGTTACTCCTATTCTCCATCTGCATTCCTTGTCCTACCACCCCAGCCGATTCCTTTGTAAGCGATCTGTTTTATTATCGAAACTAAGTTAATCACTCTATTCTCTGGTTGTCTCCTCTCATATTATATTGGAGCCACAAAGTCCCCATGACAACAATCTGCTTTAAAGCTTTCCTTAGGTTGCAAGCATTCATGAAGGTAGCTGGAAATGAAAGTCTACAGAGTATTCCATATTAAAAGTAATTTTCATGCGCTTTCATATGTCTATGATAGTAACTGAGCTGTTTCTGAGAGCTTTTCAGAGATTGTCCTGTGGCTGCAAAAACGAACTCGAGTGTCATCTTATTAACTTTCTCTATAGTGTTGAAACAAAAGGTCAAGTGAGGGGGCATTACCTGAGAGAGATGTGCTTTGTCCTTGAGAAAGAAAGTGAAGAAAGAAAAAATAATTTCCATAGTTGACAATTCTTTGAAGGCAGTTAATTAGTCATGGCCACAACATGCAGTGAGGGAGAGTGCACTAATTCCCTTAGTAGCCATCGGTCGTGTATTGGGGGATTTGATCTTATAACCATTTCTTTAAGCTGTAATTAATTCACTCCCTTATTTAAGTTAGACTAGCCGAGTCCTCTGGCTGTTTAAACCTCATGTTTAAATTTCACTCATGAGTGGGTTTAAATTATTAATATTTTTTTCAGATCGCAAAAGGGGTAGTGGGATGAAAGCTGATCTTTCAAATGCAGTGATATAACATATCATTGTCTTTCAGAGGTGTTTCTGTTTAACAGTTCTTTCTGCCATCTACAGTATATCAAAAACGATGAATCATATCAAGACTGGCAGTTCACAGGGCTGAACAACGCATTAATCTCTATTCTAGCACTAAACTGCAGGTAAGTGAGACCCTCAATGTCAACAACACCTGCGCAGTCTATTACATCAAAGATCGCAATCAACTTAACAAAGAATGAAAATGGGCCCACCAAACAAGACTTAGAGTAGCTTTGTGACTGAAACTTTTATCCATTTATCCATTTTATCCACTTCAAATAATGTCAAAGCCAATTAAATATGTAAATTATTTTGATACAAAGCACTCCGCTGCAGCTCTGGTTGTATGCTTGCAGTCATCCAACTTTCATCTTCTTCATCCATCCTCTTATCAACTCTGACCAGCCTCCCTGTCCCTGCATGAGCACAGCATGATACTGCCACTACTATGTTTAACTTTGGGGGTGATGTATTAAAGGTTTTGATTTACTAAGGGATTTTGCATGCAACATTTTAATCTCATCAGAACATCTTTGTTGTTATGTTTGCTGAATTCCTTTTATAGAAACCTGCAGACTGATTTATTTAGGTTTCTTTCAATAATTTCATAACCATGTCACTTGTCCATAAAAGTTAAATGTGTTTTAACAGATTGTTGCAAATCAGCTGTCAATCTCTGCAGCTCCTCCAAAGTTACCATGTGCCCCTTGTCTGTTTCTATGATTAATGCTCCCCTAGTTTTTCCTGTCTTAGGTGGACATCATGTCTACGCTCTAACCATCAGATGGTTAGAGGGAAGAAAATTGTTTGATAGTTTTTTTCCAGAAAGTCCAGATGAATAATAATATTTCTGTTGATCACTGTGGATATTTTCCATGCCTTTTACTGTGAGAAGAACACAAAATACTTTAACAGAATTATATATCTTTTCTTCAATCTTTGCCAGAATTGAGTCACTAAATAAATCCATTGTGAAAAATACCAAACACCTTTGAGTTCTCATATTTCATGTCAATGTAACAAGTGGTTAATAAAACCGGAGCTCAGATTTTTAACTAATGGTGTTAGAACTGAATCCCAGACTGAGATTGCAAATTTTATGTACTTATCTGATTTACACCATTTTCCGTTTTGCATCAAATCCGTGATCTCTCAGATTTTCTTTATGACCTCTGACACAAATCTCTGACGATAGAGCAGCGTGATCTTCAGAGTAAGAGATTAAAACTTCCCCAGAGTATGAATCTTCAGCAGAGTTGATTTAGTACCTGTGACTCCCGCAGAGCTCTGAGAACTGAGCTGTGATTTGTTGATATAATCTGTCATCTTGTTGGAGACGAATAGTCACCTTTTGAACTGATTGATATTCATCATCTACATACAGTCCCAATACCTTCTCAGCATGTTTCAGTTTTGTATATATATATATATATATATATATATATATGTTTTTAAGATCCAAGATAATTCAGTATATCAAAATGAATTGCTTCCTTGAACATGACGGTGAGTTTACTGTTATCCAGTAGTCGGCAAAGATAATGTACTTCAATGAAAAAGTGTTCCTGTAGAATGTGGTGGAAGATGATTATTCATCTGAAAATCTGCCACTAGTGTTTGATGCTATCATGTAAATACATATCAACATTTCTCAGGAATGATTCTCAGATCTTGTTGAATTTTTGCCATGGAAAATTAAGGCAGAGCTGAAGGCAAGAGGTTGTCCAACACAATAGTAATGGGATCTAGATAATAAAGTGGCCAACTATACATGCTGGATTTAGTGATCATTTCAGTTTTGATAAACTTTCTGTTGCTCTACATAAAATCAGTTTTTGTGAAGGGTCAGCATTTGTAGTTTTCTTTGTTATATTCATATAATTTTCTCAGTTTCTGATGCATCTTTGCTTAGCAATTAATTATGCTTAGCCAACAGCTTCTAAGTGAGATTTGATGAACAGTGATTAGGGTTTAAAGTCATTCCACATCCAGCTTTTCAGTAAATTTGAGCAGGTCTGCTTCATTACATCCACAGGATTTATGGAATATCAAAGTCTTGCCACATCATGCCCTGTCCAAGTCTCCCCGTTCAATGAATTAAGATCGTGACTGCCGTTTTAGTTTCTATTTGCTTATTGATCCGGATTTTCATCAATCTTGAGGACTGAAGTATTGCTGAGAGGAGGGTCATGAGTCTTATGTCAAATAGCGCCGCATGTTATAAGTTATAGTCGTTTTCCCGTTAGGAGCCCAGCCTTGTGCAATCAGACTGGGTCTGATGTTGTAAATCCAGACCCAGAGCCTGTGATGGATAAGTAGAATGTGAAGTGATGATAGCTTTAATACCAACAGGCTGACCTGCAGGTTAATCACAATATGCTGTTTAGACAGACTGGCATCAACAGCAACATCTACTTACCTCTGATACACATACCCTTCATCGCGTCTCCTCATACATGGAGTTGTCCACATAAATGCTTTTCACTGACTTTGTGTGGATCACACCACAAAGAGCGCATACAACTTTTGCTCTTACTGCCTGTCTTGATTGTCCCTGGTGAAAGTGAGGGTCTCTATTACACTGACCTTTCAATATGCTGAATTAGAACATCAGGGAGAGTGTATTCCCCTAGGGGATATATTCATACGCCTACCTGAAGGTATTACTAGTGATCCTATTTTAGCGTCACTGCAAGTCTAACCTACTATATTGATTGAAGTTTTACAATAAAGGACTTTTCTGTACTTTCTAAAAGCCCTCATTAACTAGTGATGACTTTAACATTCTACCTTAAGTTTATATCGTGTTGAAGACAAAAGCAGCGTTTCATTCCGTGTTTAAAGTAAAACCCTACAAATGACCTAATTACTAATTAAAGTTTGTTCATAGCTGCCAGTTATGTAAAAATACCAATTCTGAAACTGCAGCCCATATATCTTTTTGTCATTTCATGTAGTTAAAAATAGTAAAAACATAGCGTGGTGCAAAACGATGTTTCCCTGGGCAAGATTTTGATTATTAACCCTCCTGTTATGTTCGTTTCTGAGGTACAACAATAATGTCTGTGAGTCAATTTGACCCTGGGAGTGTTTAATCATGCAATAGTGTCAGAAACCAAAAAATTCCTCCAAAACATTTTTGTATCTTATTATTTACTCCAATACTAACTATTTCAATCAATATTTGTACAATTATGTTTTTTTTAATTCTCAGAAATTAAGGATTAATGACGACAACTTACTCATTTACTCATTTGGACATAAAAAATGGAATTTACCTTTTTTTATCTCCACTCAGAAAAACATAGACAGAAAAAAACAATAATTTCCTTGAAATTGATCTTTGGTACAAAAATTTATATTACATTATTTTTTTTTTTTCAATGGATGATCTTTGTAATTGATTTTTAGACACACATACTGTTCAGGGTCAAACTGACCCGCTGATTAAAATCAAGATAAATGAGTCATGCAGAGAGTATTTATGTTTTCCTCCACTTCTGCTGAGTGTCCACTCAGTGAGGGTGGAGTTTGTCCACGGGAACAGAAAAGGTTCCCGTCAAAAGTTGTATGAGCACCTGGTTTCTCGCTGTTTCCTAGTAAAATAAAGAGAATAGTGATCCTCTCCCATGTCCTTGTAGTCACTCCACCCAAATGTCCCATATTAATGTTATCTTCAGATGGAGTTGATTCAATACATGGGAGGGGAGCAGCACGTATCGCAGCAGGAAAACTATCCTAAGAAATCAGTGTGATTATATGATCTTATTAGCTCCTCAAAAGGATGTGACACATGGTCTCTAGTTGCTATGCTGGCTGTAATCCTCACCACTTTAATTTATTTTTATCTAATTGGGAAAGAGAAAGTAAGGGCAGCTTAGTGTATTAGTTGTTTTTGAATACCTATACACTTTTTCTTTAGGTTACTATACCCTACTGTAAAGTCCCTTTCCTTTTCTTTGTTGGTTGTTATTGCTGTCTTTATGTATATTTGCTTCCATTTGACTATCACTTTGCTCTTGATACATCTGAATTTCCATAAAGTATATTTCCAGTCTTCTATTATAGTTTAGAGACTTTGTAAACTGGCACCCTGTAGAGGGATATTAAGAAACTTTGGGCCTGATCTACAAAAATCCCAAATAAGGAGCGCTATATTGCCTTTTGCAATCTATAAAGATCGCCCTCTTTTAATGAGGATTTTGCATGTGCCACTAGCTGTTTTCATGGAGTGTTGAATAGCACAGCTGTAAAAGTAACATAAAGTAGAGGATCATTATGCTGGAGGTACAGTGATGAAAGAATAGATCAAATAATTAAACAGACCATGAAGCCACACATGAATAGGATAATTATGAATTTTACTAAAATGGCCTGTGAAGTCTTTAACAATGAAAAGTGAGCTAGACCTAGAGATCATCAAGTGGGTTTGTGAGGCTGTGATAACAAATGACACACAATTAGTACCAAGGAAAATGTACTATGAGGCAATTAGCAGACAGTACAGTAGTTTATGCATTTTGGTAACATCAAATTACATTTAACAAGCATTTTTACCGATGTCAGGATCTTAATATCTAATCATTAGTAATGATGTGAGAAGCTTATCTTTTGTTTAGTGCCGTTTAAGAATGTTTTTCTAAACAACAGCCTTCTGTTTATGCATAGTTCATGTGAATAATTGGACCCTGACATGCTATATCACCATCAAAAAGTGTTTTAAGAGTTTCTGTAGGTTGAATTAGAATCATTTGTACATGGTCTCCTTGCATTGTGATCAGAGGCTCTTAAGCTGTCTTGACTGCACATGGGGTTTGGTTAGAGCAGGCTTTTGCTGCATTCCCATTATCAGGAATAAATATGCTGACAGGACATGCATAATGAATGAGAAGCAGGGGGCTATTGCAATGCGCCGTTCTGTGTGACAGTTCCTTTTGCCTCACCATTCAGTCAAAATGGACATTTACGGATTCTAAAAGTGACACCGCAACACTGGAGGCCCCTGGAAGGAGGCAAGAAGAAAAACAAGAAGAAGAAAAAAAACTTAGTGGCACAGAGCTATTCCGGCTGCTACTTATTGTTCCCATTTCTATTTTCACTGCCTCTCCAATCCTTTGCTTTGTCAGTCAGCCTCTGGCCCTTTAGCAAGCAAGCATCCTTTCTCTCTCCCACTGGGTTCCTATCAGTGAAGCCTGGCACTAAGCGCTAATTACCCCGTCTATCTAGGCTCCAGTGATATCCATGGTCAAGAAGAACCCTGCTCCCTGTTTTGCTAATCTATAGCTGCTGCAGACATCAGTTGATAAAAACACACAGCCAAGCAACCGCAACAACTCTTGGCACAATTCCCTTGAGTGGCATGCATTCAGTGGATTTGTGACACACATATTGTCATCTGTACGTATTCTGGATACTGTGGATGATTTGATTTGATCTACTGTCTTTTCTTGTATGTAGATTATGAATACAAAATCCAATCTAGCAGTGGGTTTGCAGTTTGCTGGCATGCACTCCGTTTTGTACGTTGCGTAACACTAAAACAGAAGTTAAGTATTAGATCTATTCAGACATGTAGTACTACTGTTGGTGAAAAAAATATTGAAGAGTACAGCTTTTCGTAGAAGTTGTCACACCCACATTCCTACCTTTACAAAATGGAAGCTGCTGGTTGCTAAGTTGCTCCAATTACACTTGTGGAGCCTCTAGAGAATTGAAGTTTTTTCCAGTGGCAGTTCTTTCCCAGGGTAAGTGGAGAGGTCAATTTCCAATATGCTGGACATGATAATAACCAGTTACAATGGGGGTAAAAATCTGTTAGACAATCTTTTGTTTGCTGAGTGCTTTTTTTCAGAATTCTGACTTTGTTTTCCCAGACTTTTTTAATTCTGAGATTTATGTCAAAATTATTTTCCTTTCCAGTAACCAAATTCCTTTATGTACAACTGTGATTTAAAGTTAGCTAAAAAAAAAAAAAAAATGCAAAAGCAATTAATTTTTTTATTTGGTACATGATAAAAAAAGTGTCTTCTGTTCAGACTGAGAAAGAGAGAGACGTAACAAAAAGGTCGAAGAATATGGAGAGCCGTTTCTTTCTTGATGTCCCCCATGAAAATAAAATAAAATAAATATAAAAACATATATTTTAATTGGGAGATTTTATAAACCACAATGTATTTCTCAATTTAAGATTTCAGTATTATTTCAGGATAGCCATGCTAAGTTCAATCATATTAAAATGGCTGAGACAGATTATTTGTTGACTATGTACTCATTTAATATTTGTCTTAAAATATCAGTACACTTGTTTGTTTTACCTACGGCGGAGACATCCCGTCTGATCATAATATGATAACAGCTCATTAAAGTATTTTGTGCTGTTCTTATAGTTTTGAAAAAAAAAAAAAAAAAAAAAAGAATACTCCAAAATCTGTAGGTGAAAGATCCACAAATAAAAGAGGCTTTGAAAATTATCCACAAAATTCTGATCGGTGCATTCCAGTCAACAGGTATGCCAAGCCCTTTAATGAGGAACATGCTGTATTTTACTTCCCCTGAAGGAAAAGATATTTGAACACATTGTCAGGTGTGCTGATCTGCAAACAGGTATGAGAAAAATGCATTTGTCATTCCCAGCCACATGGGGGTTGTTCACTTGTGGGAATGTAAAACTGAGTAACATTTTGGTTGCGACAGTGCACGCCACAGTTCACTGTAAGAAGTACTGAGGATGCAGAAGGCAATTAAGGACCCTACCGCTTTAAAACAGCTGCTGACCCGTGTTGCATTTTGCAGTGCAGTGACTGTTGAAAATATCTGTTTGGGTCAGCTCCATCGTCTAAGTCAAGGTGATGTAAAAGAATCCGAGTCCTGTCTAAGTGAAGCCCTGCTGACTGCTGACCTTTGTGTCTTTTCCCATCTATCATGCTGAGCAAAACCTGTATGTGTGTCAGTGGTGAAAAGTGCTTGTTTGCCTGCTGGGTGCTGCATTTGGAGGTGGATGTGCAAGCGAGAGACTTTGAAGGATTTGTCTTTGTCACAGAGTTGCGTGAATGAGCAATCTGTCCTGCTCATATTTACTAAAGCATGTCCACACAGACAGGAAAGTTTAAATCAGTTGACATTGTCTGGGTTGCAGAAGTGTCTTTGCTGAGGACTGTATCTGTTAGGTTTCTGCCATCTGCAGAAATAAAAGTAGCAGCTTTCCTAACAGACGGCAAACTACTGTAGATTCATCCAAAGTGCAAGGAAGCTGAGAAGGAAATAAAATTTTAGTAAATTAACACAACAGACAGGCTGAGGATAAAAGTGTGGATTGGTTTAAAGCAGAATTTAGCATTAAGTTAGTGGTAACTCTGGATGGCCTAAACCCACAGCTCAGGTAAAAGAATCTGATAACAGTAAACTTTTTAGTCAATCCCTCAACACCTAACCTGTTGCAAGATGCAATCTTTAGGGGGAAAAAAGCTCTGTTTGCACACCATCTAGGACAGTGTTTCCCAAACCTGGTCCTCAGGACACACCGCCCTGAATGTTTTAGGTATTGCCTTGCTTCAGTACATACATACATATATAATTTAGCCAAGTTCACACAAACTTTGACCAAACTAATTCTGGAATAAGTAAACTATAGCAACCTGCTTTGAAATACAGCGACATTGAGTAATTGTCCATGAGCTGCTAAAAATAGATTGGGCAAGATTCAGCTTTCCAATATCTGGGGAATGCAGAGATTTAAGTGGCACCTCGGAGACAGATTAGTGGTGTTCCTGTCTCCAACTGAGATTAGAATGGTGCATTGCAGCTGATAGCAGAGCTCAGACAGTCAGATATGTTATCAGAGTCTGAGGTATTCCCCAAGGCCCCATATTAATGGCTACCTTACACTATGGGGCCCTACATTGCAGTGAATGGTTAAAATATTTCTCCTTTTCTCTCCTCTTTCTCCCCCCTCTAATTATTTTTCTCTGTGATAATGCCTTACTCCTCATCCCTCACATTCTTCTTTCCTAACTTGCTCCTCCTCCTTTTTTCTCATGCAGTGATGTACCAATTGCACTCTTGGTATATATTTGTGTGCCAAGCTTATCAGTTTGGGCTGGTTTGCTACGCTATAAGGTAGACAAAGGTGGAGGAAATGGAGATCAGAACTCATTGTTAGTGGGCAATGAATTCTTAATTAGGGCAACAAATGGTGCAGTGCTTCTCGAGCGACCGGAGCTCTCCCACAGCAGCAGAAATTGGCGGCCTGTCACCCGAACTCCTTTGTTTTAGCTGATTATGTGTGGGACTGCAGCAAACATTAGAAATCCTTCTACGGCATCCATCACACACAGAATACATGGAGACAGATTTATAGTTATATTCTCACCGTCGAACCAACATTAAACAGATTTCAAATTTAAAATGTGTGTTCTTTTGTATTGTTTTACCAGAAAAAGCTTTAAGCAGAAGGGCCATTACTGCGAGGCTCCCAGCAGAGTGTGAATGTAATACTCTAATACATCTATAATAATTGGGTATACAGCTGTTTGATGCCACAATTTATGTTCATTTAATGAGGACACTATGAATGCAGGCATTTTAAAGTGCTAAGGGACATTATTTTTTCCTGATTTAGTGCAGCCTCGAAAAAGAAAGCAACAACCAAATTGGACTTGCAACAAATACTTAGAAATATATGATTGCTGCAATTTTAAAGTGTCATTTTTTTATGGGAAATGATAATTAAGGCTTCTTCTGTAAAATGCAACATGTTTTAAAATTTTCTCGCTGCTATTCGAAAATGTGCATCACAAAAGTAGATTCATGAATTTATACAGACAACCTGTGCAGTAAATTTTTCACTGAATATGAATTGTTTCTCTTTGTCATTTCTATTAAATGTTCGCAAAACTCTATTAAATAACTGAACGTAAGAGCTGTAGCCATAGTTTTCTTAGCTCTGTGTTCATGCTTTCTTCACTTTCTCTTATACCTTCTCTTCCATCCACTTTCACCTGTTTCTTCCTTCTTCCCATCTGTCCTCCCATGTTCATATGGTACATCAAATGTCCCCAGTTTGGCTGCGTGCTGACAGATAGCCTACTGACAAGCTCCCAGGCCACTCTGAGGGGAGCAGAGCATCCTATCCCTCGGCCCTCAAAGAGACAATGTCACAGTAGATCCGCTCTAGAGTCATGGCAGACTTTTTCAGAAAATAGATGGGAAATATACTCAAAGGAGCTTTACATCTTGCATCTTCAAGGACTTCACTTCAAACTGGTAACAATAGAGAAGCATATATTTTTGACGGAAATCAAAACTACACATGAACAACTCAGAAATACACCATCACTAGCTGGGATATATAGAAATCCAACCATAATAACTATCTTTATGAAATAAACACTATAGCAAATCCTTAGGAATCTGGTAGGATTTACCAGTGTTAGGCCAACACTTGTAAATATGTATGTATGATACATACAGTCATACATAAATTTCACAATACATACAGTTATTCACCATGCATGCACACACCGATGGTGGGAAGCTATAGGTTAGCAACCACAGCTGCCTGGAGGGCATAGCAGCAGAGAGAGCAGGGATTTTACCAGCAACCCACTAACAAAGTCCTACCATCGTCAACACTGTTGTCGTGTTGTCAGCTGGTTATTTATGGCTAAGAGCTTCATTAAGCAGAACTTATTCTCTTCCACTTCAGCCTCTTTGTATGCTAAACCATACATTTTTACAAAAGCATTGCCACAGTAACAGTGTTGTGTTGCACCCCTTTAGTTTCCATGGATAAACTTTCTAAGCTGCCAACTTTGTCTTGTAAACAACGGGAATGTAAAAAAAAAAATAAACAAAAAAAAAAAAACACTGGTAGAGTACCAAAACAAGTAAGGAATGAGCCTGAGTCAAAGGTCAAAGGAAACTCTGCTCACTCCAATTTTTCTGGTATTAATGACTTTTTGCGAGTTGTATTTTTCAAATTGAATCACTTGTTTGTACAGTCTACCGTACATATCACATTCAATAAATATATGTCCTGATGAGTTTTGTTTGTCAGATTAGAAGTACTCTTTGAAAATAACAACCTTTAAGCAGGTATGAATCATACTTTTTTACTAATGTGCTGTCAGGTTTTCCCTACTTAAATTATTTTTTCATGAATGGGTTCAACTTTGGTGTTATCCAACCAAAGTGCATTCTTCCACAACTTCTCAGGTCAGTCTCTTTTTTCACAAACCTTCTCAGAACAACTGTTTTTGTCAAAGGATTAAATTTTAAACAGTTGGAATATTTTGCAATGCTATCAATAGGTAAGGGATGTCTGGAAATACTTTCAGTCAATTAATATTTCATAACCTGCCTCTGGTGAGGGGCTGAGGTTGGGATAGGGTGGGTTGTGTTTAATAGGAAACCTTCCCTACTCATAGCTGTGTTTGTGAAAGAAGTGGAGCTGAGTGTCAAGATGCAGTAAAACTACAGTACTGGCCCAGTGCATCTGCTTGTCTGTAATTATCTTTACAAACCCACACACACACTCTTATTTCTATATACATAATGAGGCCACACAGACACACACATTCACTGTAACACACACACAGTGTCATCTTCAAAGACACCCAGAAGCAACGTGACAACAGCCCTAATGAGCTTGCCTGAGTGGGTGACCGTGGTGCCTGGTGAGAGGAGTGGTGTCGCCATGGCAATGTGGAGGCGAAAGCTCTGAGTCATGGGGTCATGCAGGTGTTTTAGGCAAGGGAGGGGATGCCTTAAATTAGTTTTCTAATTCGTACATTTCTCCTTTATCCTTAGATAGAAAAGTACATATTTAGAGCCGTATCCATTAATTGGCATCGTGTATCCAAATGCATCTCCAGTGTAGCTTGTTTGTGTGGGTTTTACTCTCTGAGTAAGTAGCCATTATTGTGCTTGACAGGCCAAACCATGACACATGTAGGGATTTGAGGTGTATAATGATGACTTTATGCTCCCCACTCTTTCATCTTCAGCAGCACAAAGAAAATGAGAGCCAAAGAGACAAGACAGGAATAAGATGGTGTTGAGGCAACAAAGGAGGGGATGCAGAAGCAAAACACATGAAGAGACCTTCGGGGTCCTCAGTGTGCACAGTGATGATATGCAGGGTAATGAATTTCCAAACTTTACACATCAGAAGCGTGATGCTTTGCGTTGCCTTGACTGTCAGCAATTTTAGCCCTGTATCAGTGAGATGAGGCCATAATCTCCTTCCATCCACTCCATACCCGCTTTTGAGACTTGCTTTGCCGACTTAAAGCCTGCATTTCATTTGTCAGCCTAATGGTGGAATTTGTAAGGAGTTTAAATTCGCTGTGCTGCTGGAGGTGTCATGTGCAGTTGTCAGTGGGAAAAGAGTGGGTTGTTGCTCAGTGTAGAAAATAATCTCTTTAAACTTAGACAAGTTCAAATGCCTTCCCAGAGGTCTGGCATTCAGTGAGGAAGCATAGACCATGTTGCATTATTAATGATACAGTTCATATAAGTCAAATGCACTGAGACAGATATTTCTTCGACCCACACTTAAATGATTCCTTGTACTTTTATTTCTAGTCTCCAAGAATTGCATGGGTTTTTTTTTCCATTACACGACTTGGATTTTGTTGTTTGACCCTTAGCTTGTTATTTGCAACAATGATAGGGCTCCATAAACAACTACTTTATAAGCTAGTTATTAAGATTGATATGAAGACTTTGCACACCATAAATAGAGAGGTGACCGCACGCTAACTGAAAAACTGATTTTGCATGTCGGAAAAGTCTCTAATTTATAGCTTAAGACTACGTTTAATTGTTTTACAATTAAACAGCCTAATTGGTATTCATGTATGTGCCCTTTATGAGGGTGGACTCTTTTAAAGTGGTATCGTTCTCCCTAGTTTTCTTGCTTTGTGTTTGCAGTTTCTTGCCAAATAGTGATTGCAAGCTAGTGTCTGTAAAGTCTCTTGTACCTGCCCTGTAACCATTTCTAATTGGCTTACAAAATGCTAACAGGTTAAAGGTTGTCTTTTAGGGTACTCTCGTTTTCAGAAATTTTAGGCTCTAGTAGCATTCGTTTAATGGGAAATTGACAGGAAATAGGGTGGAGAAAAAGGGCAAAGACATGCAGAAAATGGCCCCAAACCAGGAATAATCATGACAAAAACTAGAGCCTGTATTGATGGTGCACACACTCTACCAATTGAGCCACCCAGCATGCAAGGTGGGTTAGGGTTAGGGGTTAAACCTTGTTTTAAAGTGATACCAACTCCTCTATTTTCATTGTTTTAATTTTTATGACGCCTTCATTAATTTTTGAAAAGTTTTCTATGGCTGGCTTAATGTTACTTATGACTGACTTATAATTTATTAACTTGATTATTAATTACTTATCATCTTTATTAGAGTGTGTTTATTATAAACATATATCAATGATTTTAATTTAAATGAATTTACTTGTGTCTAAATCTAACTTACTAATAATCTCTGAATAATGAAGTTCAGTAGTTTTTGGGGATTGCTTTTTGTTAATCATTCTATTTTGGATTTGTATTTTTTTAGGATCAATGCACAATCACTGAGAAAGGTTGAACAGATTAGAAAGGAGTGGAGAATGAAAACAAGCTGGTGCTGCAGTGTACAGATGAAAGAGAAGTATGGTGCTGAGACTGGATGACGAGGAGGCGGGGGGATATCAGACAGGGGTTTAAAATGAGATGAAATGGGTTTAGAGAGGGTGGATAGGTCTTTCGAGGTTATTGTATAAAGTATCCTGGTTTAGGTTGCTGGAAATTGATCCTGCTGTAAAGGTGGCTGTAGCCTGTGTCTTGGCTACAGCTTTATTATCTGCCTGTATCTAAATGTGTCACAATTCAAAAAGCAAACTATTTATGATTTAGCTGTTTAAAAGTGAAATACTTTAAAATTGATTTTTATCTCAATCATAGGCAATACATAAAATAGAAGAAATCAAAATTTTGTTGTCATTAGTATCTATTTAGTATTAGTATCTATTAGTATCTATTTTACTGACAAATTACATGTTTTAACAAAACATGTAATTTGTTGAATATTTTATCATTTCATTGCTGGATGCAACAATGCTCAATGAATTTTTTTTTTGTCTGTCAGCCTTAGCTGTTAGTGTCACTGTTTTGCTCTTTATAATTGGTAAGAAATTAACTCAATGGTTAATCAATCAAATATGTCAAGATCAATAGGATTTTGGGTTCATTTTGTCTGTCTATAAGTAACATATATCATATTTCTGTGTAGTCAGTTATTCAAGTGAAAAAGAGTCAGAAACAGTCTATGCCAAAATGTGAACAGTTCCCAGTGATTCTGCTGTTGTCACTAGCTACTAAGCAGCACCGATTGTGTTTTAGATAATGGACTCTGCGGCTTTTATCCTTTCATGCATCAAAGGCAGTTTTTTTAGCCAAAGAAAAACACTGTGGTGCTTATTCATTTCCACCACTCAAGTAATTTAAAATAGATTTTCATCTCAGTCATGCACTGATTTACTTTTTCATAGTCCAAATGTTCATGAAAAGAAGAAATCAGAACGTTTTTCATAAATCCAATTATTTAAAAACAATATGCATATATTTATTTATTTTTTTATTAGTTGTATATTTATTAAGTATAGTATAGCTTTTGTCAAAGCTATAATTTAGTAAACAAACACAAAATAATAAGGATTTTAATAATGTGCCGTATCTGTGAGGTGATGGAAAGTGATACGTCCATCTATTGTTTTGTACGCACCTGTGCAGGGCCATTGGGAAGGATTCCTATCTCTAACAATCGGTGGACAAAAGTGGGTTACCAGTTCATCACAGGTTAACATAGACATATTAGGAAAAACAATTATGCTCCAGATTTGTTAAATGAACATAGCTCTGAATTTTAAGTAGGACATTAGAGGTAAAGAATACACTTAAATCTAAACATGGGAGCTGCTGATGTTTGGAGCAACTAAAATGTCACCATGGACCTCTTGGCAATTTTCTGCGTAATGCTCCCCTTGTCTGGCCGATCAATTAATGTGGAAGTCCTTGTCCTAAGAGGTTCTTTAATATACTGGTGGGATATGAATTTATCTAGAACTTACGCGATGATGTTCTTTGTTCATAAACATTCTGTAACAGACTTTGGTGACCTTCACAGACCTGATGTATTAATGTTGAGATGCACAAGTGGACTTCAGAAGTCAATTATTGGTAATGGATTTCTGGGTATCAGAGTGAAGAGGGCTGAGTATAATAATATGTCACACTTTTCAGAAACATAAGTCTTCATAAAATATACTTAATGTGGTTGCCACTTTACAAAATGTGGAAAAGTCCAAGCAATAAGAGCCATTTTTCAATTCACTCTGCATTGGTGTGTATTTATGTGTGTGTGTTTCTACAGGATACATGATTGTGTGTGAACTCTGACATAGCTTGCACAATGTTGTCTTGGAAAGAAAAACCTCACTATGCATTATCCTCAACCTCAGAATAATGCATCTTCACACAGATGCACACATACAAGCACATTTGTGACCAATGTTTGTTCCCAGACCCTTCCTGTGTAAAACAGACAGGATGGTAGTCAATATTGTAGTCTTTAATCAGTTTAAGAGGCTTAGGTTTCACAATGGATTCATAACCTGTACAGATATAAAGCTATGTTTTTATTGTAAGCTTGTTTTACAGCCCGAAAATATTTTTTTCTAGGCTCTCGTGGTGTTTACTGAGCAGAGAATAGACAGGACATAAGGAAGAGAGAGAAGGGGAAGACATAAAAGGACTGAGACCGAGATTCGAAACTAAGACAACTGTGTCGAGGACTAAGGCCTCTGCACATGGAGTGCATCAGTTCTACCAACTGAGCTGCTACCCCCAAATCCCGAATTATAGTTTTATACATGCATGTCTGGTTTTTATATTAGACTGACGACCTGTACAGACCTCGCTGTCAGGGCGGCGCTAGCTTCCCTGGTGGTCTTTTAAGGATCAGGGTGTTCATATAATGGGTGTATTGATTCATGAATGGACGGATGGATCTTTGGCACATCTTTTTTTACATCTACATTTGTAATATGATGATCTCTTTGAGTATTATCTCATGGACCAAAGCTAAATAAAAGAAGAGACATGATCAGGCTCAGCAGGAACAGAAACCTGAATGTGATAGCCCTTATAAAAGAACAAATGTAAGAAGAAATGATCACAAGATGAAACCAGTGCGCTTTCACTTACTCTTGTATTGAGTGTAGAGAAGAGCACACTACAACCTTCTTCCAGACAAAGGACCCAACTACATTCTTTGCACACCCCAAACCAAATTAAATTAATGCAGATAATCAAAACAATTAGATCTAATATTAACAAGATCAAATGAGTATTAAACCCTGCAACAAACCTTAAACCTTTGCAAGACTATAAAACACATGAGTCCACCATATTAAACAATATACAACTCACCTTTTCAATCAAACATACAAAGTCCCTTGCTTGCTGTGCTGCAATGTAAAAATGAGGCTCTGCATAAAGCATCACATGCTAAGGACCCCAAGGTACAATTAGCTGACTTAACTGTTGCCTGACCCAATATTGTCTGTCCAACTATGCCTTCTAGTGGGGATTCAGAACAGTAATATAAAATGTTGTCACAGAAAGAGAACATCTTATGTTATTGATTGCAATCTTCACTTTCCTCCTGTGTACTAAAACCATTAAAGTTGTCTTTTTCAGTCAGATTTCAACAGCCTCACACACTCTTCCTTAGTTCTCTCTTTTGTTTTCACTCTCAATGCCACATTTTTCTCAAGGCAAGTTTGCTCTTGGGCTTGTACCATCCTGTTCATTACATAGCAGTCCACCCTTTTGAAACCTGTTGGTAAAAACCCACATATTAGCCGCATCACAGTGTTCAAAGCATGTGAACGAAGCAGCAGCTTAAAGTTTGGAAATTCCCTCAAAGAACTATTTCATGAATGAAGACAGATTACCAAGTAGAAGAAATAGTTTCAGGGAAATAAAATTGGGGAGAATATGCAGAGCTGTAGAACAAATGCCAAAGAAGTGGGTGGCTAGCACAGCACTTGCCCATTTAAGTGGGAGGTAGCGGCTTTGCAGAAAGATCTATTAGCAAAGCCTAAAGCTTCCTGAGCAACAACGGGGCTCAGAAACACAAAACTTTGAAAGGAAGTAGAGGAAACCTTAGAGTGGCAAGATGCCTCAAGATGGCGATCATGGAGTAATACTTCTTGGGCACTCTGAACTGGACAAAAATATCTAAAGTTCTAAGACATACACCTGACACCAGTGATTTCAATGATATGCAAATAACAACAATTCTCTTCTACAGTTAATTCATTAGTAACTGGTAAAATCAACATTATACTTGGTAATTCTATAAACCTGTGCACCTTAAACGAGTGTTGTCCATTTCCCACCCTCGCAAATAGTGTCCTGGATGTTTTGAAGTGCAACCCTACGGTGGCCGACAGGTGCAAATGCGCAGCAAAAGAGAAAACATGCAAACAAAAAAAAGACACGCGCACAAATTAAATGCGGCAAACAAAAAGCAAATAAAATGCAGCAAACAAAAAAGAAAACACCCCCGAATGAAATGCAGCAAACAAAAAGAGAGACGCAAACACCCCCGAATGAAATGC